>VZDJ01004378.1:5856608-6012047 GCA_008694505.1 Cyanoderma ruficeps
TATATATATATATATGTATGTATATAAAATGTGCCAGATCATTCAAAGTAATAATTTAATAATATTGAATTGACTCTGGGAAGAAAATATGATATTTAGTTAGCGTGAGTAAAAAATAACCTATTTCCTTTACCTTTAATATATTAACTACTGAGTAATAAAACAATTATGCCAATAACTTGAATTCTCTTTTCAGGGTTCCCAAAGGGTATTACAATATTATTCAACAAATATAAGGCTATTCCTAACTCTGCTTGGAAATAATTTCATTTTCAGAAGGCATGTTGCTATCAAGAAGAAAAATGACAGATGATCTGTGTCAAAGCTATTTCTTTCCTGGAGCTAAAACACTAGGCAGTCTCTACATGGCCAAATAAAATAGGTCACATTACCCCGTAAGTACAGAAATGTGCAAGAGGATGAAACTTCCAAGGAATGCCTCATAAAGTCTGCATCAGAAAATCCACTATTCCTTTACAGTGATAAAAGCTTGTACCTTTTTGGGGGATCTGTGTGGAGCACTGATATAATTTACAGATTAATCTGATTATGAGAATCCATGGAATATTGAAGGTGGTGGCCTGGGTTTTCTCTCACTGTTGAACATATCACAGTTATATATAAGAAGCTGCTGCAGAGTTCCTCTCCAGACTCGGGAAGTAAGAGGAACTAGAACTGAGATTCTGCCCACAGTTCTAATCTGTTACCAGAGAGTTTGCCTTTCTTCTTACTATTTTCTGCACTCATTCCTTCAAACTAATGAAGTTTGTCCTGACATTTACTATAGCTCTTGATTTTTAGAGCCATTACCACAGATGTTTCCAAGGCTTTTTCAGCACTGTCATTGCAAATTCCAAGCTACATTGATGTTGAGCCAAAATCCAGCACGTAAAGATTCTTTCATCATTTGTCACTTACATTCTGAATTGCAGCTCTGTGTAGATGGGTACCCACCCATCAAGTTGTCATTGCAGAGTGATGAATATTACCTGACTGGGGATTTATCTGTGAGGCATCGTCAAACCAAGGCATAAAAAAGTGTAGGTTTTGTTTTAAAAGGTGTTCTGCTCAATTAAGCACTTCTCAACAAGACTAATTAAGTTTCCTTAGTGAGATATGAAAGTACAAAACTAGGTAATATTTCTCCTTTTTACGTGTTTGCTTTCCCTGTTCCCAAATTTTAACAGTTCTGAAGAGAGCTGTTCTCAACTCTTTTTCTCTTTTCTTTCCTCAGGTTATTTTTTTTCTGAAAATGATAAATCTAAACATGAACTTTTCTCAGACTGAATTCTTCATTGGATTACTCTGTTTTTCACCACCTGAATTTTCAGAATTTTTGTCCCTCCTGTATCAGTCTTATCAAACCAACTAGCTGTGGACCATGCTTACAGGGCTCAAGCTGCAGCCAACTTGTCAATGCTGGAACTGAGGACTAATCTTTTGCACAGCATGTGTTTTCCTATGAATTCTTTTCACACCAGAGAGACCAGAATTAAAGATTAACTTCACAGTGAGTTGGTCTCTCTATGCCATATCCTCAGACAAGAAACTAAGCTGCATCAGCTACCCTACAACTGCTGTCTCTCTATTTCCAGCCATGGCAGGCAGTGGCTGACATCCTGTGAGCCCCATCACAACTCAAGAGATGACCTGATCCAGCTGGGCTCCAGAATGCCATCACTGAGGACTCATAGGTTATACATTTGATCAGAAGGCAATTCAGCTGGTAACAACCATCACAGTTTCTAGCCCTTAGATGCCATTGAACCAGGACTATGGCCAAATTTTAAGAGGCTACTGGAAAGAAACATCTATAAAGAAACTCTGCCTAAGCACTGAGTACATCAACTCATAGTGTCTTATGGTTCTGTGTGCCCCCAGCCTTTCCCATGCCTCCTTCCATAGACTTCATGACATTCTCCACATGCCCACTGGCTCATGTGGATTGACACCAGACTTAAGCTGCCCATGGGCTGCCAGACAAAAGCTGTCAGTCTTTCCCTCAGTAATGGAGATCTCTCTCCTCTATTTAGGGATCAGTCATAATCAGATTTTTAAGTACTTTGACATGCTCAGGATCTCAATTCTTTTTGGAAATGTGAGCCTTGGTCAAAAATTTGCAAAAATACTAGGAAGGAAGAGAAGAACATACAGAAAAGACAGCTGTATATGCTTTTTTTTTTTTCTTTAGGAAAGAAGGCTAAAAATGTTTCAGTCACTATATATATCCTATCCATGCATGTTCTGAAAAATAGAAAAATGAGTGGATTTTGAACTATAACTATACTTTTCCCTGTTACATGGACCTTCAAGTTTCCATTATGAACACACCAGTGACATCACTGAGATTTTACTGTTGTGCAGTGAGAACAGAATCCAGACAAGACTGGTCAAATATATCAATAATAAGCCATATTGCTTAGGTGTGTGTTTGGCTTTGTTTACACTTTGTGTGTAATATATTCATCACTTTCAGCTTCTCTGCTATAAATAACTAGAGTGATAGACTCTGTGAAGAAACAAATGGACTCTGTAAGATTCTGTAATATTCTTGGCTATACCAACATCAAAAATTGAGAACCTGACTGTGAAAACACTTGGCATACCACATCAAATGTGACAAGCAATGTATTAATCAAAGAGACTAGTCCCAAGTTTACTGTGGTGAGCCATGGAAACAGGTCACACTGTACTTTTGTGTACATTTTAGCAGGAACTCTGAGCATGTCTCCTCCCACTCTCCTTCATTTGTTCTGTCAGCAACACCTTGTCTCTTTGATGTCTAATTGCAAATTTTCTGTATAATGCAATTTTGCTGGCACCCACACCTGAGCTATTCTTTATCAAACCAAATTGGTTATCACTGATCTGAAGTTAAAATTCTTGATTCAGTGCTCAACAGAGATGTTATAAATCCCCAGATTACACTGAATCTTGTAGGTCACCTATGGCTTTTGAAAAAACAGTTCATAAACTTGCAGTCCCTCTCAGAGTCTAGTTACTACAAAAAATTCAGAGGAGAGGCAATAATAAAAAGTGGCCCATGCAAAGGATAGTAAATGACACAGGGGTGTTAGTATGGGGAAAAGGACAAGAAATATTGCAATCGTCTATGAATTTGAAGAGGACATAGTTTACTATGAAATGTTATGTATAACAACAACATAAAAACAATGACAAAAATACAACAGAAGAAAATGTGTTTTCATTGAATATGAGGATAACGTTCACAGCAAATATAAGAATTGGTAAAGTCATCACTGCAATGCAGTTACAGAAGAGGAAATCAAATAAGTGAAGAAATTGCCTTTTAGAAATGTTTCTATTCTTTTATTACAGAATCAGCACCAACTGAGATTTAAATCTCGGGGGTTTTTTCACATTTATTGTTATGTAAATTGCTAATGTTTCAACTGGAAAAAAGCTCCAGCCCTTAGTGTAGGTGAAGGAGGAGAAAGGCACGTTTTTTAAAATAGGAACTTCTCTATTGCACCAAACTCTGGAACAAAATCTCACCACTGGGGCCCATGTTAAACTCTTACAGCTACCAACATAATTGAAAAAGTTTATCTTCCTACAAAGAAGACAACTTTCACTGAACTACTGTAAAGCACACTTCTTACCATTTCCTCCAAGTTCCTCTTGGCTGCCATCCAGTAGATCATATATAGCTGCTCTGCTGCAATATGCAGTGGGCTTTAAAGCCTTTTCTGCAGGGACTAGTGGCATGTACACTTTTACCATTGCATCATGTCATTAAAAGCAGAATAAATTTTGGTCCACATTGGACTGGCATGTATCTTAGGTAGAAAAACGTGTTATTGCAGAATTGTTTATATGATCCATTCAGTTCCTCAGAGATACACCTGGTGTTGGCCTCACACAATTACTTCAATCTCTGTTTCTGCTTCTAGAATACAGGTTGTATTCATAGTTGTTTTTATACCATGCTAAACATTACATGGTAAAGATCTGCAGTAGGAAATACACGTTTATTCATAAGATGCACTCGAGATTTGAGCAATCAGTATGGGAACAGAGAATTCCTGTTGGCTTCACAAATTTTCGTGGTTCCCTTTTGGTTTACTGACTCACACTAGACAATAATGAGAACCTGTCTCCACTCACAGTCAAAGAGAAATATGCTTTATAGTCAAGGAAAGTGATAATATTCAGATTTGAATGTGAAGCCAGTTTAATCTCAAAAATCCAATTTAAAAGACTCTGAAAATTTGAACATAGCTCTAATGATATTGGAATAAAAGTGTGTGAACTCCAAAATAGCTGACGTCTCTGGATTTTATCTACATGCATACATCTGACCAAATGTAAGAAAGAAATTTCTTACTATGAGGGTGGTAAAACACTGGCACTGGCTGCCCAGCAGAGTGGTGGATATGGCATCCTTGAAAACATCCAAGATCAGATTGGACAGAGCTCTGACCAACTGATCTAGTTGAAGATGTCCCTGCTCATTGCAGGGGCGATGGGACCAAATGATCTTTAAAGGTCCAAGGATGCACCTACTTCAGCATCACTGTAATTAAAATAAAATAAACTCATCAAATGTGCAGATTTCAGCTGGGATAGGGTTAGTTTTCTTCTCAGTATCTGGTACAGTGCTGTGTTTTGTATGTAGTATGAGGATAATGTTAATAATACACAGATGTTTTAGTTGTTGCTAAGTAGTAGCTCCTCTAAGTCAGGGACTTTTCAGTGTCTCATGCTCTGCCAGTGAGGAGCTGCACAAGAAGCTGGGAGGGAGCATGGCCAGGAGAAAGGGATATTCCATACCACAAAGCATCACACCCAGTATATAAACTAGGGGAAGTTGGCTCAGATTTCTGCTCAGGGTCAGGCCAGGCATCCATCAGCAGGTGGTGAGTTGTTGTATTATTCACCACTTTTTCTTTATTTCTATGGGATTTTTTTTCTACCTTTTCACTACGTCGTCATCATCATCACCATCATTACTATTGTTTTGTTAATAGAAATAGAAATATTATTTCAATTATTAAACTGTTCTTACCTCAACCCCACAGGCTTTACTTTTTTTCTGATTCTCCACCCCATCCCACTGGGCCAGAGGGGATGTGCAGTGGGGTAAGCTAGTGGCTGCACGGTACTTAGTAGCTGGCTTGGGTTGAACCATGACATCAGTTAACTCAGCACTTCTTTCTTGAGGCTGGGAAAGTCAGTTGATCCCTGCCATTACTACTCTTAAATCCCTGGGAGGCACTCTGATACTCCAGGGACAGAAGCACACGAAGTCTGAGGCAGATGAATGGATTTTCTAACTGAAATCCAAAATGAGATCAAGTTTTCCAGAAGATGTAATGTTAGTCCCAAGGGCAATACAGTGATGGGGACATACTGCTTGATGTCATAAATTCCATACAGTTTTTCATTTCTGTCCCTTCCATCTCCCTTGTAACATGACCCATCCACACACAGAGAACTGAATGGAAGATTAGTGCCAGGAAGGAATGAAATGCACTTTCTTTGTTATCTCTGTGAACAATGGACGATCTTTTCTGAAAGTGACTAACTAGGCACTACTGAATCCAGACATTATGTTATTAATATTTCACAATATTTTCAGAAGTGGGCAAGCAGTTGTAGGGGCCAGAAATTTTGCAAGTAGATGACATCACACTGCAGCTTCCCTCTCAATTTGTTACCAGTTGAATGTCCACAAACACATCCACATTTTTTTCTTTTTAAACTACGGGTTAAATAAAATAGGAATTTTTTTTTCAAAATAAGAATCTGGCCTTTTTTGTACATTTAATTGTCCGTCTGCCTAAATTACTTTCCTGAAAAATACTTTTTAGTGTGAAGCTTTATAATGGAAGTTGTTGTTTGGTCTTTACTGTGTATCCAATACAGCATTACCTTTCATGATTTCAGGAAATTTTATCTGCAAGCAAAATCATCACTTGGAGTGTGGAATACAAGCACACTTAATGATTCTGCTGTTGTTAGTGTGGTTTTAGTAAATTGTTATTTCAACCCATCATCTCATTTATTGTCCCTTCCTTACAAAAAAGAGGCAGAGAGAATTTAATAGAGGGCTTAGTTGGAGTTTAATTTCCCTACCAGTGATAAAACCAGCACACTGAGCTACCAGCTGGCCACAAAATATACTGACAATTTAAAAGACACATGTTTGGTAAAGTCATGGCTCTAACAAGAATTCACACTTAATCATAACACTGCTGAGATGACACTATATTTCATTACCTGAAGAGTTGAGTTCACGATCTATTTGTGTTAAATTCGCTGGTTTATAGTATTAAACTGAATGTATTTGAAGTATGACAGGCAAAAATGGAGAGTGTTTAACTACAAACTGTGACAGGCAGCAACCTTTCTCTGGTTATCAGGGAAGTATTATACTCCTAGAAATCTTGAAACACTAGTGAGAGAGATTAATACGAGTCTATAAATCCTGTGAAGACGTCTGCATTAGTCTTCCTCATATGATAGTGAGAAGACAAATTTCAGTGTGAAATTATGTATCATGAATTTAACTTCTGACAACTTTCTTGTTAGGGTGCAACAAATATTAAATAGTTGGTTGGGCACCCGTGAGAGACAGCAGAATAAATACTCAGGAGAAAGCAATAGTGGTAAAAACAGAAGTAATAAAACCCATAAAGCATCTTATAATACCTCCAAGTGTATGAACATCTAATATAGTGGAAGTTCTTTGTATAGATTTCCACTGAATAGTTCAGAATATCATGTGCCATAAAAAGCATGAACAAAAAATAAAACAGCATAGAAATCTACAAACAGCAACTTTTCTGTATGCCTTTTTCAATTAACATGTAGTGTTTTAATCTAACAGCAACTCTAGCTTTATAACTGAAAACTTAGACATTTTGCAGTATTTAACCTAAAGTGCTTTGGAAAGAAACTGCAAACAGTAATCTAGTTATTCTTTCCATGTCGTGAAATGACGGTGCTGGGACAGGGCTACGACCAGCCCAAGTTTCTTTCTCTTAATCTAACGTTTGCAAGCAGTCCAAGTAACTTTGAAAAGATCATTTAAATATTTAAATAGCTACTTACCACACCAAGTCCATAAACCTAACCAGCAAATGCCAACAAAAATATATATGCAATAACATTATAAAATACTAAGTTATAAAAACCAAATTGACATGAATAAACTCATTTAGCTAAGAACTCAGGTTTGCGTCTGTCATGCTGAAAGAAGCATGTAGCATGTCTTCTTTTTTTGTTCAGTCTAATGCTCTCCCAACTGAGCTGTTGAAACATCCAGATCTTGACCTCACTTGCAATGGGACAATGAGCTGCTCCAGCAAGATGTTTTTTGAATCTTTGGAAAATGTAATAAAACATAAAAGGTGTTTGCAGTCCTTTGTGACACAAAGCATTAGAACAAAGCATTAGAACAAAGGAATGCATGTTACTAAGCATTTTTCAAGTATTACATGCTGCTTCCTTTTTCTAGCTGCCCAGTATTCCAACTAAACTATAAAACAAATTAAAAAAAAACACAAATTAAAAAAAAAAGGAAAACTATACAGGGGTTTGATAAAAACTAAGCAAATCCAAAAATTCCTTTTTCCTTCTTTTGTCTTGGAATCATGGGTAGGTGAAACTAAGTGCTTTTCATGCATGTGTCTTAGTTTCTCTTTTTCTTGTGAAAGGGTAAGTAACTGATTACATTTATAAAGGTTTTTTAGTGCATTTCTGTCACCGAGATTGCTTTTTATGACTCATTCACGTTAATCTATTGCATTCTTCCATTTATTGCTACCTGAAATTTTATATGAAAGAAACTCTGCAACGACTACATTTGCACTCTTAAGAATTTTTCTTTTCCTTTCATTTCCTCTTCTTTACTTTATATATCCTTCTCCATCACCCAGTCTCACCCCGTTGAAGTTTTTATTGCTAGTGAAAGAACATATACTTACATGAAGCAATCACCACTTTTCACAAATACATGTGAAACAGATGACACGGCTATAGAAAACAAGACATATGCATCCAACTTATACTCTACCCTGCAAATGCAGTTTGATAGCTCAACATTAAATCCATAGGAGAAATGTACCCCGTCAGGTCAGCATTATTCAGATCAGTACAGCTGATTTGGTAATTTGGCTTATTTAAAAAGCATTCCTTTATATGATTTATATGTCAACCATTGAGAAGAAATAAGTCTTGGGACTGTCTCCTGTAGGGAAGGAAGATGATATTTATGATAGAAAAATGTTGAGGTGCAAGTATAGGTCATGGTCCACCAGCACTTTTTTAGTCCAATCTCTTCATTATCTATTCAACAAACTTATTGGCTCCTACTGATATGGTTTCTAATCTGAGGAAAATGTATTCTTAGAATCTTGGGGTCTGAGAAATAGCATTGCTCATATTCTCACAGGCAGGTGGAATGAGGCACAAGTATTTTAAATCATTTGCTCAGGATCAAAGAACAAATTCCTGCTCCTCTACAGCTTAAGTCTGAGCTACAAATGCTCTAGCCAGTTTAATGACTTCTGAACTCTCAAAGTCACTGATGAACAAGCAAAGCAGGGCAGTGCCTTAGTAGCATCAGTGTGATGTGGGGCTCGTGCGTGCCTAATGAGTTCACAAACCACAAATTATGTTACAGCAGACCAATGTCTTCTCTTCCACAGGTCCCTGGCATATACATCAGGGCTTCACTGATGGACAGAAGTTCTAGGGCTGAGACGGGATAAAACCCAAGTCATGAAATCAAGGTAGCTGCACAACAGTAAAATGGGGTAAGACTACAAGGACTCTGATGCACGGTGCTGAGTGCATGTGTCCTGAAACTGCAAAGGCAACTTCCCCAAAGCAAGTCTGGGAAGACGCAAGTTCAGCTCAAGCGTTTTTACTTCTTTCATCCTGCTGCAGCTGATGCAGCAAGCACACAGCTTAGAGCTATGACAGGCAAAGGAAACAAACTGCAGCATGAAAGACAAGGCTACTGAAGCACAGCTGTGCTTTGGTTACATGGTGCTAGGCCTGATGCCTTTGGTAAGGAAGAAAGGCTTCTTGTGCCCCTGAAAGCCTTCCTGGGAATACCTCTGGGGAAAAATACCCACCATTAGTATAGATAGGAACAAGGACTTCAGACTGAAAAGGTATATTGTCAGTGACACAAAGTCTTATAATGGCATTTGCTACTGGCCCTGGGAAAAGAAGCCACAGAGCTGTTTACTTAAATCCTCTAAGTCCTCTGTGTTGGAAAAAGGACTTCTATCTGCCCTGAATATATAACCCTTCCTCTTTTAACATTGCAAATACATGATTTTTGACTCTTCGAGATCCAGACGTTCTCTAAAAAAGAAGCTGAGGAATTTAACATTCTTCCTTTTGGCTCTTGAGAGCACTTGCCCACCACTATTATAAATGTCACCTAGAACCTCCTTTAATAAACTTCCTAAGTGCAGCCTAAATCTAAAACTGATCTAAGCACTGACAGAATAAATCAAGCCAGACAGGGACACTGGGCTAAATTTGAGCAAAAGTTTTCAGCGGTAGCTCAGGGAGCCTTTCCCAGGTGGGAGATGATCAAGCTTAGCTGAGCCTTCCTGAAACCCCTGGCTCCCAGGAAGAACAGAGTGTCAAGTGAAGGGTCATGGTTAATGTCAATAATTTAGGAGCAAGAGTTTTCAGAAAAGAAGACCTCTGTTGATTGTTTTGTGTGAACAAATTGTGATAGGTTTTGGATTTTTTTATTCCTCTCCTCTCACTTAAGCTTCAAAGTAGCCAGTAGTTTTGCAATGCACGTCTGTGATGTTTCAGATGTATGAACATCCTGTAATTACAGTATGAAAGTCCGTGGAAGGATATTGGTGTCACTTCCTAACCCCAAAACTGTTACAAGGGACCAAAACTTCTTGTTTTGTAACTGAAAGACAGTGTTTAATATTAAAACTAGTTTATCCTAAATCTGTTAAATCCAAAATAGTCCTATTTGTACATAACTTGGTGATCTAATTTCATTCAATACCTTGTTTCAGTGTATTACTCTGTCTGATTCAGTTGTAGAAATCAAGAACAAAAAATCACTTTGCTAAATTGATCTGCTCCAAGCCCATGCAAATCACTGACAACAAATTTCTCAGTGGCCTAATTGGTGAATCAGCAAGAGTTTTGCTGAACTAGCAATTGTCACTGATGTCTGATAGCATATTAAAGTACTTGCTTCCCTAATTTTTATCACTTTTGACAGATAGTACTTTATAATAGCTTTAAAATTTTCCCATCCCCACCACTATAGTCTCTTCATTAAAAAGCAGCCTACCAGCTTAAATATACTGTATATAATTGTACAGTGTTTAATATTCCCTGACTACTTTCAATTTACAGTATCTCCTTTCCTCCCCTATCTCAAAGAAGAATATTGTATTTTCACCCCTTTCTCCCATTTATATCTCCTAAGCTACAGTAGCTGTTGCCTTTTCCCTGCTGTTTAAAATGTCCTCCAAGCCATCCATCATTTTATGTCAGAGTGGCGCAGTGAGGGAAATGCAGCAGGGCTCTGCACCTGCACCAAATCCAGTGTTCTGCTGGGCCAGTCAATAAAAGCTGCAAACAAGCTGCAGCACAACAAAATACAACCCAGCAGATTGATTACAGCAATGGATAATACTAATGTCTTAAATTAAATATGTCTGACACTATCCTCATCTATTTCTCACACTTGATGCCAGCATGTACTTAACTTCAGCACAGGCCATGGCAGCCTGCAGCATAATAACAAGGATGGAAAGAGTCCTGATCCAAACAGGGGGGGAGAGAGGGAAGGGGGCAGCTACACAGCTGTACAGCACAGACATCAATGGAAAAATATATTTTGTGTCAGCTGATCCTAATGTAAAGAATAAACCTCATCCCTGCTGCTATACCTATGTCTGGTTATTACTTGGATTTCCTCAAAAATATCAACACAACTAATTAATCTGCCCTGTAGTTCACATACATCTCATGCAATTAACTTGTCATGACTAAGAGGTATGGATTCTTGCAATATTTACCCATCTTCCAAAAGTTGGTACAATATAATGTATTTGAAGTCATGACATAAGACAACAAAAATGAGAAATGTATTTCTGAAACATACAGACCTTTTAATTTACCTCCAAGCTAGCTTTGCTTTAATATGATCTATACACAGCATTTGCATGATAGTGAACCTGAGACACTGCCCCAAGCAAAAGCAAAAGGGAAAGAGTGGTGGGAGTGCAGGGCCAAGCTGTGCAGAGCACAAGCCCCAGTGGAGTGACAGCAGTGCCAGGGACAGCTGCTCAGAGCGGCTTGAGGCAGCAGCATGGTGCAGTGCAAATGATCTATCTCTGAGAGGGTTGGTTTGCCCTAGATCTCCATTGCTTTCTCAGACAGGGTGGGGGGAGCATTAAGCTGTGGAAGCTCTCACTAGCCATATTGCTTCTGTTTTCCCAAATACCACATGGCCCTGGTGCAGGGCCAGTTGCCATATTGCCTTCATCTGGAAAACCACACAGGGCACTATCTTTGGGAAGTGCTTTTATTTGTTTGGTGGTAAACATCCTTTTGTGGGTAAAACACCCTGTCTCTTTCATACACTTCTTACTAATATTGTTGTGGTTATTGTGATTTTCAGTAAATTCCTATTCCAATTCATAATGTCTCCTAGGGTTCCTCCACTATCAGAAGGGGATGTGGAAAGGGAGAAGCGTGAGTGTGTTTAATTTTCCAGCTAGGTTTTAAACCACTACATCATCCTTCTTTTATATAGAAGTGTATCAATCCTGCAACCTTTCCCAAGTACCCATCTCTTGCACTGCACGTGGTCCCTTCCCCACTTTCACTTGGACGCAGCGAAAGATAGAAGCAGCCCCAGCAAAAGAGGGCCATGCCATCCACTTATGCATATCCACATAAGAGAAGCTAAAGAAAAGGCTCATCCTGTGGGGCAGCAAAGGTTGGGTCAGCCATCAGCACTGCAAAGGAAAACCGGGAAGTGAGGACTGAGGTCTAATAAGAGAGCTAAATTCTTTCTACACCACAGTGAAGCACATCTAGACCATGTTCTCTTTAAGATTGCCTGGCCTCAGTGAGTTCCTTCATAATCCCATGAAATATAGAAGATGATGCAACACAAGACTTTAATAGTTAAGCACTATCCCAGTATGATCCTAATCTCAACAAGAAAGCACACAAAATGCATACATTTGAAAGGAGTGATATCATACTTTCTCTTGATTAATACTGTTTAATACTCAGGCTGCAACTGAGTAATAATTAAATGCAAAAAATCTGCCCTCGTATAGTGCTAGGGTTAATACTTTACATACAGCAGAAGTAAAGAAGGAACAGATTATACAAATTTAATAAATTATATTATTTACCTGCCAAATCAGACAAAATTGATCTATGCAGAAGATTTTATATGTAAAGAAAGAAACATATTGCTCACTAGAAGGTAACAATAAGACCCATGTTATTAGAATATTACAAATAATCTAATTTGTATCATAGATCATGTCACTACAGAATTTTGAAGGGTACATAATATAGTCTTGTTCTCCACCTCAGAAAATTGTCCTGTGGGCATATGTTCCATGTTATGCTTTTGTAGCTTGAAATAAAAAGGGATACCTAATACTGAGTAGGGCTATTTAACAAGAATCAAAACATTTAACTGCATCAATGTAAGAAGCAGTCTGAACAGAAAAATTTATTGTAAAATTAATCACTTCCAATATTAGCAAATCCTAAAATGTCTCAGTTCTCGAGTAAATTACTCTGTCACCTTAAAAAATCACTTTCTGGAGGGAAACTTCCTGAAATCTCAGATACTGATCTTGCCTGGCCCCCAGTGTCTTCCCTATGCACTTTCCTGACCTCTGTTAAAGCCTTCCTTGTGTCCTCTACCCATCAATTTTTGTGAAAGACATTACAATGCTTTTGGGAATTACTTGCAAGTTACTGAAGTTGAACAGATAATCTGAGAACTTTCACTCATATGCCTTCTGAAAAAAGGACTGAATATCTCAAGAACTCAGTTCTTATTAGAGTCCTCCTACATTAGCAAAGAACTTGGTATTGCCTTTACTATGCAACCAAATTGCTTACAGCATCAGAAATATTAACATCAAGGTCTTCGTTTTTATCTTACCTGGTTTTCATCAGCTGAGATAATGAAAACCCAACTGAAAAACTACAATGGAGCATACTAACAAGAAGAGAAAGGACCATAAAATTTTGCTTATTATAGATTAGTAGCTGATATCCAACTGCCCAAAAGAGAGATGGAGAAAGATGTCATGCTTATCTTCTGTTTTCCTTCTCTGTTTCAAAACCCACCTATCACCTGTGATCAAGTTATAAAACTGCTCTTCTTAATGACCTAAAAGCCAGAAAAAATTCCACTCCCATACACATCATCTGCATGACATGTGTCTCTGTGTTTTGACATAAAAAGAAGACAGTATAGCCTATCGTTATGATAAACACTGGATTCTGGATATTCTGATGATGTGGCTCTAAAAAAGCAGTTTCAGTATTGCTGAAAATATCCTGCAGTAGTTCACCAATTATAAACATTTAAAACCTCTCACTGCCATTCTGGAACAGCCACACCTCATTAATTAAGACTAATGATTAGGAGGATCAAATTAGTGACTACTGGAAGAATACATAACAAAGCAAGGCAATGTAGCAACAAAAGTCTGTTAATATGCTTGTTCAGAACAGTTTCATTAATTTCTAATGCAATGGTTTAAGATTAAAGTCAATTAGAACTTTCTTTTTATAATTATTTCTTTGAAAAAAACATATTCCCTGTGGCAAATTCCATTTTGTTAAATCTGAGAGACATCCTGTAATAACATCAGAATGAAAGAAAAACATTTACAAAGAAAAGGCGTACACCTTCCTATCTCTTTGGCATCCTACCAGAGGTTACACCGCTTTGTTCAAACTGGTGTCAGGCATAAACACTGAGTCTTTTTCCAGATAAACTGGTGCTCCCACAGAGCAGAGGTCAGTGTTATCCCAATTTTAGCTTGGGTCCCATATGCAGTACCCAGTCCATATTTACACAAACCTCTGCTCAAGCACATTAGCTCAAACAATGCCGAGTGCCCTACTTTTAGAGTGTCAGGTTTCCAACCTGGCTGGTTCAAAAAAGCCTTTTGCTGTACATTGTCATGCCAAGAGACAACCAGCAGCCTGCCAGCTCTTAATCAAGTCTCCATAAAGATTAGGAAAGGTTTTCAAGCATCTCCTGCATCCCCTTACTCTAAGTATGTATGTACAGTGATGGCAGGATTTCCGCTTATCTATTTTGGCTCCATCTACTGTCTATAGGGCTGATCAGGACTGTTTCATTCACTCTAAAATTAACAGTGCAACTAATTAACATTTCTCTAAACTGAAAAATTCTAGCCTAATTCTTTTTCCATAGAAATTGTTTAAAATCCACTCCTTTTTTGTTTAATTCATTAAATGACAGAATTTCAGGAAATGCGGTGCACGATGTTTCACAATAATAATGCTACATTTAAGCCCTAAAATTCAAACTAAAAGTTTCTACTGTAGAAAACCTGAATTTTCTTAATGTGGCTGTGTTCTACATTTCTCCCTTAGGAGTATCCCTAACATTACCAGCTGTATAGTGAAGGATTTACTGGAGCAGGCAAAAGCTCCCATCTGGCATCAGGCATCTGTGGTACCTTTCAGATAGTGTATTTATTGGAAATATATCTTCCAGAGGGATTTGAATATGAAGGAAATCTAAAAGAAAACACACTTTTTTGTAAAAAATGCAAGTTAGTAAAATGCAAGTGTGTAAAATTTTGCTTTAACACTTTTTTCCAAAATATGATTTATAATCTTCCATGATAACAATAAGGCGAAACAGAGACTATACATATAAAACAGGAAGCCAAAAGCTGCTAATTAAATAAGAATGTTGAGCTCCTATGATCACTGTGTAACTCTATGTGAAGAAAATGCACCACTGAATTTACCTGCTCTTCTAGCAGCTCTATCATACGTCTATGCTGATTTATAGAAAAACACCTAAAAAAGGGAAATTCACAGTGAAAGTTGAGTCCATGGAGGGTAAGTGGGGGGGGGGTCTACACTGATGAACTTGTCTTGAGCTCCTCTCTCCCATGCCCTACCACTGAGCCATGAACAGGTTCATCCCAGGAACCACACAACTACATTTGTAAAATGTAGAGCTGTGGGCAGTGGGCAGTGAGAACAGACATGGCTGTGTCACTCTACACAGGAATGATGCCCCAGGCTGGCTTGACTTACATCTCTTGCCAGGGATTTCTCTGTTGGGTGTCAGCAATGTGTTAGCAAAAGTTGTGGTGCTTTGCCTGGGCTCACAGGTGTACCCAGTGGTGCTTCCCAGCCTGAGAAAAGAGCTCCTATGGACAGCAAGGCTTCACACTGTTCCAACAGAGATGAAGCTGTGCCCCTGAGCCTCACCCCTCTCTCTTCATTAGAGAGCATATGCACAGAGTGTAAATAAACTAATCCACCAGGGAAATTGTTTTCTGCGTCACTTAATTTTCTACAGCCTCTCCTTCCAGAGGCCTCAAAAGCTTGGTATTGAGCAAACAAGCAAAAATAATTAACCTCTCTCACCTTCCAATTGATCAGCTGTGGCCATCCTCCTTTCATCTGGCTGCAAGGAATAGGTTTGTGGAACTTTTCTATAGTTTATCACTGGTCACTGCAGGAGACATTATGAGATCTACTGATGCAGAAAGAACTTTTAATTAACTATCTGAGATCTTTTAAAAACTGAGCTAAAGGGTCAGAGATGAGACCTCAGCCCTTATCACATGTTTGGGGAAAATTACCAGCCCTGTGACAGAGCCCAGCCTCCTGCTAGCAACAGTCTACTCTAGAAGGATTTAACTCTTGGTCACTATTTTTCACATGGAAATTCTGTTGCACTGCTCCAATGAAACACCTTGAATGAATGCAAATTTGCCATTCTAGTAACCCAGTGGCAGAGATTTCTAAATATTCACAGGTAATGGGTGATGCAGGTCCCAGAATAGCTGTCTGTCTCTAAACACCTTTTAACAGCATTCAATAACGCAGCTGTGAAAACAGTTCCAAACTTGTGTAACAAATAATCTTCTCAAGATAAGACAGTTCTCTCCACTCATAAAAAAAGACATGGGTGTTTTTGTTCTGGACAAAACCTTCCACAAATTTTGACCAATGACTTGTGGAAATGGTCAGGAAGCGTCTTAAAATAACTGTTTTGTTAGAAAGTCAGTGCTCTTCCATGGACTGTTCTGTGTTATGAACAAGACCCTTCTTGCAATGTTGACATAGGAGTTCTTGTAACTCTTCTGTCCCATTTTTAGACAGAGAAAAGGCAGAAGAGATTGGAGATCACATAGACTGCTGTGTTGTGAGTGTCATTTTGTTCAGTGATGTCATACATCTTAGAGTCAGTGACAGCACTGAAGGGCTTTTGAGGGACACAGGGTCCTGCTGAAGTGAAGGGGGAAGTGGAGCTTTGCCGGGCTTCACGGGTGGCACTGCTTTCTGGCAGCAGAAAGCACAACCGCAGCAAGTGAAAAGTTTAGTTGTCACCAGGTGACCAAGGAGATTGTCTTTCTGTGGTTGTATCAGAGGCATTGTCTGCAGATCTTAGGTGGGCTGTCTTAGAGAAAGAGAGGACGCTAGTGCTGATTTGGAAGACTTAATATTTAGGTATGTCAACCAACATCAGCACATAGAAACCCGTTACCCAAAATATCCCAAAGAAAACTGGATGGGTAGCCTGTCTCTTAGATCTCAGGGACTGTGGGGACCAGAGTAACCACACTAGTTATCCCTGCTGGGTCTATGGACAATGACTTTTTATTCTGCTATTGACTGACCTAGGCATATTAATTATGGTGCTTGAGTCCACTGACTCAAGGACTTTTTAAGCCTACATTCAGCCTGCATCCAATTGCTGTGTGTCTGAGGTGCCTGAGGTTTTACTTCAAAAGCAGTCAACCTTGAAGAAGTTTGGGTGCTGTTCCCTTAAAATTCAGAACAGCTCTGCTCTCTGTGGCAACACAAACACACTGTTTCCCACCTTTACAGTTAAGACTGATCCAAATTATTAACATTTTACAGACTGTATTTACTGGTCTCTTTTAAACCTTCTTCTCTTGAGTATCCCCATATGTAATTTCCTCTCTTACAGTCTTTCTTTACACCTACTTTTGTCTGACCTCTTCAGATCAGTGCACCTGGTAATTCATTTGTGTTGCCACTGAACCAAACTTGAACGTACAAAGAATGAGAGGCCAGTATTGTCAATCCTAAATAATCTGCTGTACAACTTGTTATCTTGCCATAAACCATTACTGCAGAGTCGTTTGACAGATATACCACAGCCAGTAGTTCAGTGGTAGATCACAGACCCTGGAGATTTGTGCAAAAAAATGATTCAGGAAGAAATAATTAAATTTGTATACTCCACTGAGGCCTACATGTTGTACTTCCATGACAAAGAAGTGGCCAGCCGAGTAAAAGCCCAGGAAATATACAAAGATGCATTAAGATAATGCCAAATAATAGGGAAATTTAGTGGTTCTTCAGTAAACATTCATGTTCATCCATACCTGGAGCTCACCAAAACTTCCGAAAACAACAGAATGCACAATATGCAAATAAAAATCTTCAGTTGGAACTGAAGCAATTCAGCTACCTAGCTAGCATTCTGATTGCTAGGATGGGACACAACCAAACAAAAGCCTCTTGCAGACAAAGTGCTGAACAAGACACGTAAGCTGACAGGTAAGTGACAGTAACAATGACACTCCTTTTTTTTTCACTGCGGTCAAGCCTAGAGATATGTTACTGAGACTAAGTAAAGTCAAAATCTCCGTAACATCTTTCCCTGAAAACAAACAAAAGCAGCCTGGTAAAGAGGTTGGCAATAGCCATCAGATCTCTGGGAAAAGCATCAGTATTCATTACCAACCCACTCAGTGTTGCACATAGCTGCTAGGTGCAGAGGAGAGCCCTCTGATATGTGATATTACACACACAACAAACGAGGGACTTTCAATAGATCTCTTTGTCTTTTATATAATTCTTTCTATCCTTCTTTATTCCCTCTTAGAACAAGGAGAAAATTATCCTTTTCTGAACTTAATCCTTGATGAATTAGAATTAATTCTCACAACACTAAATTTCATTTTTGTTGGGTGTTTTTTTTTGTTTGCTTGTATCCTGTATAAACGAAACAAAGGAAAGGAGATTTAGTCTAACACCACAATTCCTCTGAAAACAAACAAGGTTTGTATTCCAAAGTTAGTTACAAGTTTTAAGCAGACTATCAATTGTATTTTATATACATACTTACTCAAGTACATATGTGCATATTTATTATGTATATAAAGACACAAACAGTACAAGGTGTATACAATACACCACTATAATATGAATTCTATAGCAACATGCAAGGAAGGCCCTGGTCCTGGTAACTAAGAAGAAAATTATTAATTTGTGATTACTGACTTAATATCTTGTTAATAGAAACTAACCAAACAAGAGTATATACCTGGTATAACAGCAGTGCTCAAAGACAAAACAAAGAAATGTACCCATTTATTTCACATTAAAATGTTTTTAACGTTTATAAAATATTCTTCTTCCAAATTAATATTTTCATAATCAAAAGTAATCCTTTCATTAGCTTACCATAAAATTCATACCCTGTCTTTCAATGACATTACATTATTTAGAGTTTAAAATGCAGAAGCCAGTGTTTTTGAAACTGTGATGCTGAAAAATAAATTAATCTACACTTTGTAGCTTGTATACTGTATGGGTGATTCTATTATTTTCTGCGTTTTAATTACATTTTAATAGAATGTAATGGTAAATTGAAATCCTGAGATCTGTGGAAATGTTGCACTTTATGTAATTAGACACCTTTGTATTTGTTGCTTATTTACCTCTTACTCTGGGTACGGAAAAGATAGTTGTCCATCCAGTAATCACTGGTAGGCCAATAAAACAATAAATGTCCATTTTTCCTCTAGTTACAAGTTAGACTTGTAAAACCTAAACTATTATAATTCTACAATAGCAGTGTATGCTTTTGTATGTCAAATGCCTTTTGCAGCAAGTCAATGCCTTTTGCAGCAAGCTCTATACAGGTATAGTGAGCCACTTGGACATTTAAATATGAAATGAGAAACAAGGAGTGGTTAAAATAACTGAAAATAGGGGAAAGGTGGTAAGAAAGAGCTAACTGCATCCAGCATACTATCCAATGCCAAACACACATCAATAAAACAGACTAAGTGTCCAGCTCTGAGAAAACCAAATACAGCCAGCTGACCACTAACCACAGAAGGCAGAGAGTTGTTTCACCATTTCTAGCTACTTATTTTAATCTTTTATTTGAAAGTATCACTTCAAGAGAAGAATTTGCCACTTCTTACTATCACTTATATCACTTTATTACTAAACTGTATTACAGGTACAGTTTCTCAGCTTCTCTAAGATAAGAGCTCTGCCCCCAGGTTGGTAAATTATTCAGCCATTCCACCCCCCCCCCCAAAGAAAAAAATAGAGCAGATGATCCACAGAAGGCAATTTGGCTTATTTACTGGGGCTATTTATGTGGGTACATTTGTAACAGTGATGTTTGTTGTATCCTTATGTATCAGCACATTAAGTCTTCGACTTATGAAAAAGTCAGCATCTCAGTAACAAAATACACCTTCAAGCTATCTGTTATTGGTATTTGTTTTTTCTTTGCTAGCCTTCTTTAACTTCAGCTTAAGTTCTTGTCTTGAAGTAATAGATTTTTAGAAATAAAATGCTCATCCCAAGAAGAAGCATGGAAAACTTATGAATTCTTTATATGGTGTAGCACTTGGACTGGACCATTCACCCCCTCCTGATTTCAGCCAGACTGGTAAAGCTGGTTCGAGGTGTTGTCAGTGGCACTGTCTCAGAACTATGGGGGAACAAATTACTGTGTTTGGGCAGAAGCAAATTAACTTTGCAAACAGCAGCCAATATCCACATCCAAAGCTATTACCCTGAGCCTGTGGGTTGTTTTGGTTGGGTTTTTTTCCACAGCTGTTTCAGGTGGAATCCAGTCAATCATTTTAAAAGGGAAAGCCCAGGAAGTAATAAAGGCAACCTCTTTCATTCTGAGTGGAAGGCAAAAGCACAGGGGCAGGATCATCCTAAGTCACCACAGATGTTTGCTAAACAAACATATATCAACTAAACATCTGCAAACAGTTCAGTAATTGGGATGTAGCCATCTGTGAAGTTTCCATAGGGTAAAGCAAATTGACAAGTTTCACACACAGGAGAGGCAAGCCACTAGAGTTCAATGGGGAAACAGCTCTGTAGTCACACAGCAAGCGTGGTGGGATAAGAGTCTTGTCCTCACGTTGTCCTGGTGAACAGGCTGAAGATACTGCTAAACAAGCCCACATGCTTATGGGAGCAAATCTAGCTACAACAACATAATCTAATTATGCTAAGAAAGTTACCCTATCATGGAATGTAGATTAGAACTCTCAGTTTCCTTAGATTAGATACCTTTGTTTCCCTCCTCCAGTGCAATGCAACTTTGAGCTGTGATTTGAATATTCATTTTGGCTGGACTGTATTCTGCACAGTATTTCTATATCTTGGGAAATAATGCTTGGTTTAAAGCAAAGAAAATTGCATTGTCTAAAAAGCCTGCTTATCAAAGGTATGTGTTGCATAGTACTTTTCAGACATTATAACCTCCTGGAGAGTGTTTAGCCATTCCAGTGAGGTTTTTAAAGATTGCTCCTAGGTGTTGCCCCCTGTTTTTTATCTGGAATACTCCAAGGTCACTTTTGGTGAAATCAGAATATGCCCAAAATAATCCACAAATATATGCACTTTATGTCATGTCTACTCCTGTGTGAAGCAACTACCCTGAAGAACCACAGATTTATTTGCTATGGACTTTTTGCACATACCACCTATGCCAGGGACTCAGTTCTTCAACAGTAATATGAATGGATATTATTCCTATGACACTTGCAAACTGGTGGGATTATAGCATGTTTCAGATATGGAATAACCAACAGCAGGTCTCTAATTTCTGGATGTGAAAAAACACATATTTTAATAGCCTTATATCAAGTACTAGAATAAGTCATCAATAAAGACAAACCTTGTTCCAGTACATACCCTGGCTCAAAAGTGGATGAAGCCTCAGGAAAATGGCCACATACAATCCCTACAGATCTGCAGAACTGTATTTCAGTGAAGGAAATTCCTCTAAAGCAACTTGGCATCACTGTTGTGGAGCTGTTTTAAGTACCTGCATGTCCGACACAACTGATGCATTTCAGAGACACAGCATACCTAAAGATTATGGGAGGCAATCCTGAAACACACACCTTTCCATCAAAATACAGCTTTTGATTTTAGAGGCTCTACAATCATAGAATTACAGGATTGTTTAGGCTGAAACAGACCCTTAAGGCTGTCAAATTCAATTGTTAACTCAGCACTGCCAAGTCCACCACTGAACAATGTCCCTGAGTGCCACTTCTGTACATATTTTAATTAGTTCCTTTAAATTGAGGGATGGTGACTCAGCCACTTCCCTAGGCAGCCTCTTCCAATGCTTGACAAACCCTTCTGTGAAAAGGTTTTTTTTTTTTCTTATTATCCAGTATAAACCTCCCATGGTACAACTTGAAGCATCTCTTTTTGTCCTATGACTTGTTACCTGGGATAAGAAACTGACCCCCACCTGGCTACAATTTCCTTTTCAGATCATCATGGAGAGCGATAAGGTCTCCCTGCTGTTTCCTCTTCTCTAGGCTAAACCACCCCAGTTCCCTCAGTCATTTCTCAGAAGACTTGCTATCTTCCAGGATATATCCCTAAAACAGCAACCAGGCTTCCATATGATCACATAATGAGTATTTGGTTAATTAAGTCACAACTCCATTAAGCTCCAGAAAAGCACCGATTTTGAGCACTCCTGTGATTTTACTTGACAGCGGATACTTTTCCCAACCTGACCATTCCATCTAGTCTCCTGACACTCCATCACAGCAGTACAGTAGCATGGATGGAGAGTTGCACTTCGCTGCTTGATGGAGGAGTTGTACAACAATTTTGTACAGTGCCTAAAAAGTAAAATTGTGAGACAAACAGCACACAAAGATGTTGCCGCCACTAGATGGCAAAAAGTGCCCATGAAAAGCAATGACGCGTTTCTCAGTGCACAACTAATGGTCTCTCCACTCAGGGGAGTTCACTCCTTCATAGGGAAACAGAGGCAGGAAGACAACGAGGCAGCACAAAAGCCCTGCCTGAGTACACACTGTGCCTTTTAAAAAGCTATATTGTATCCCAACGCTAATTCTCTACCTCCCATTGCATCAAGCGGCTTTAAAGCTAGCTACCAAAGGAAAAAAAAAAAAAAAAGCCCCAAAGGCTATTCAGGGGAAGCTTTAAAGACAGTGCACAATAGAGTTCAGAAACCTGGGTGCCGGAGACTATGAAGTTGTGAAGACAGTGAAAGAGGAGGGAACATAGGAAAGTTCTTAGCATTTGAAAGGATTTACTCCAAAAGCCTTGTTGTTTACTTGTGGAGTGATTATGGGACACACCACATGATGTGAACAGAAATTAAGATAACACAAAATGACCTCACCTACAATAGGCCTGGGGACAGGCAACACTGTGGAGTCACTTGGGAAAACACTGGTACCAAACACTAATTACCACAATGATGGTGGTGTAAGTTTTCCTTTTCCAAACATACTGGGGAACAGATCTCCCAACATACTTCCCCCATCTCTACAGCATCATCTCCTTTTAACACTAGGCTGGTGACTGTCATTACATCTCTGTGAACACAAACTGAGATGTCCCTGAGGGCTGAATGACTGCAAGGGTCACAGGTGGCAGCATATGTGCAAGCCACATGGCACCAAGGACTTGTGCTATACATCCTGGCAGGTCTGCTACAAATTACTAGCAAGTTTCATTTATTCTGGCAGAGTGCTACAGACAGAGCCCATTCTCCTCTTTTTTGCAACTACTAACTTTCTTGACATCAAAACCCACTTTCCAATACTACTTCAGTTTAAAAGACTTTGCAACACCTTGCAAAACACAATGACCCAAGAAAGACTAAACTGGAACCTCCCAGAAAGCAAGTGCAGAACCTCTGGGCCTTCACTTTCTGTTGTTATTGGGACAAAGAGGGACGTGTTTTCAAGTGTATTGGTAGTGAGCTGCGTGCTGTCTCTTGGCTGGTGGAGCGGCAGAACACAGAATCAGCATTGGCAGCTGCCATAGCAGCAAGTGCCAACAGTTACGATGGCATAGGGAGTAAGGGGTCTGTCTGGTCTTCAAGAGGGGCAAGACAGAGGAGCTAGGGAATTGTCCTGGATCTCCGGCATTGCAGCCATAGAGCAATCATCTCTTGAGAACTCCAGCGGCTTCCGTCTGCTCGCACTAGGATTTGACCCCACCCTGAGCTTTATTCCGGGGACATGGGCTCAGTGGCACCGTGGCCATGCGCTGAGAAGAAGAACCCAGAGCGGGTGAGGTGACAGTTGCTAGAGCGTCGGTCGCAGCCTGCGGCCCGGCCGGAGCAGACCGGCCCCTTCCCCGGGGCAGCCCGAGGTGAGGCAGAGCCGCCGGCCGCTTCACAAGCTGCGGGCTACCTCCTTCCCAAGCGCCCGCCGAGACCGCCCTCGGCCCCCGCCGTCACCCGCCCGACGCCCCCGACGCCCGCGCTGTGCCCTCGGTAACGCCCCCAATAAATCCTTGCGCGTGCCATCGGCCATTGTGGCGCCGCAGACGCCGCATTGTGGCCGCAGTTCTATTGGTGCCCGGAGTCGGCGCTCAGAGCTGCCTAACCCGCTTCGGGAGCAGCAGCACGTCCCCCGCTGGGAGCACTGCGCGTCCCTACCGCCGTCTCGGAGGATCCAGGCCGCCACCACTGCGCTGGGCGACCTTGTGTGCCTTGTGCTGACCGCGTGTTCTGGTCCTCTTCGTTTCCTTGTTACTCGTCCTCGCCCTGTCCCTCATCCTCGTCCTGTCCCTCATCCCCGTCCACACCCGGGGCCAAGCAGCCCGCCGGGTGCTTCCTGCTGCTGATCACCCCCAGCAGGGCCATGTGGTTTCGAGCCCTGCGGAAGAGAGTCAGGTGGCTCTTCAGCAGGAGGCGACAGCAGTCGCCATCCAGTAGCCTGTCTGGGCAGGCCTGTGCCGCCGCCGCCGGTACCTCCGAGCTCAGTGACGAGGTCCAGGCCACGCTGCACCATGTGGATGCCTGCGGCAACCCGCGAGACCTGCAGAGGCGGTCAGTTCTGTGGGCCACTGATGGGACACCTTGGCTGCTTCTGGCAGGCACTGTCGCGGCATTTTCTGAGCCACGCTCCACTAGTCCTCAGCAGACTTAAGAAAAGGCAGAACGAGAGCATCAGCATGGTGCGACCTACCCTTGCCCCCCCACTCCCGGCAGGTTTGCGTGCCGTGTGGAAGCACCTGCCCTTAAGGCCGTGTGTGGGATCACGTTCAAACTAATGGCGTGAAAACCAAGATTTGTCCTGTCTTTAGAAGTTAACTTTAGAATTTTTCGTGGCTTGGAGCTGCCTGGTTGGCTCAAGCACTGTTGGAAATGTGTGCTCGTGGCCTGCCGCTTTGCCATGGTCTCTCTGCAGGGCTGTTTCGTAGCTGCTCCGACCCATTCTCTTCTGCCCTGTGGCTGATCGGCGCAGGATTGCAGCAGCAGCAAGTGGGATGAACAGAGTCTGGGCAGGGACCCCAGGGCTATGTAAAGACACAGATTTTTTTCATCTTTTGTATGTTGGTCTGTTGAGACCATCTGTTTAATTTTTAGGACACCTCTGCATCTCAATTCTGCGAATGGCCATGCAGATGTCGTTAGACATCTAGCAGGAAAGAGCTGCCAGCTGAACTTGGCTGAGGACTTAAAAAGAGCTCCACTGGTGAAGGTAAGTGGACTGTGTTTGGGTCTTGTAAGTGGAACTTATTGACAGTGCATTACAGAGGTATCTGGCAGGATTCCTTATACAGAAGGGCCATAGAAACATGCATGTTGTTATTGGCATGGCTTAGGCCTCTGTTAGTTTAATATTTGTAGATGTCCTTCAATCCCAGCATTCAGGAGATGAGCAAGTTGTGACAAGAGTGAGACGAAAATATTGAAAGTCTTCCCCCCTTCTTTCTGTGTTGTTCCTAGGCAGTAGAGCACCAGCAAGAAGAATGTGTGGCTATTATGCTAGAGCATGGTGCCAATCCAAATCTGGCAGATGTTGACAGCAACACTGCCCTTCACCTGGCTGTCCTGTCTGGCAATACTGATGTAGCAGGGCTGTTACTTGACCGTAATGCCAGCAGTGATGCTCAGAATGAGGTAACCTTGGTATATGGGTAAAGCTGTCTTTTTTGAACAGGTTCCAAACTTGTCTCTGTTTTTCTAATGGACATTCTCTCTCCTTTCAGGGGGGATATACCCCCTTAAATCTTGCAGTCTCCAAACATGAAGAGATGCTGGAATGTCTTCTAAAAAAAGCAGCTGACCAGCAGACTGCAGGGCAATGTGAAAGGTGAGGGGTTTGTCTAAACAGCACACAGGTCTCCTCAGTTGTCAGCAGGTGTGACTGAGGAGAGGCATGGGAATGAGCTTAGAAAAAGAAGGAAGAACCACATGGAAGGAGATCCCCATGTGACTGGTAAATGTAGGCTTGGATGCTCTCAGACTTTCAGTACTCTTGTACCACTGAGGACTGCCAGAAAGTGTTGGCTGTGGTGTGCTCTCCCCCCACAGACATAGACTCACTGGGAAACTTGCCATTAGCTCAGCAGCAAGGTTGCCCTGCAGGAGAGTAAAGAGCTTTTAAGCAAAGGAACAGTTGGTGCATTAAGTGGTATGAATGGGAGCATTTGGAGAAAGAGAAGCACCTTATCTAAGGGGACATGATGGTTTCCAACCACACATAAAGACAAAATGTCTTGATGTGTCAGGAAGTTGAACAGCTTGCCGTGGGAATTTATGCAGCTGCATCCAGAGGGATTTTAAAGAGTAGTGGAAGGAGCCCTAAACAGCATGGCCTTACCTTGTAGTCGAGGCTGCACTGGAGAGGCGGTGAGACTGGAGATGTCCTGAGGTCACTTCTAAGCTGAATTCTCCTTGCTTTCATGTATTTGGCTTTCCTTTCACTGTGCTTGTAGGGAAGGGGGAAAGAGTTGATTTGGGAAAAAAATATGCCAAATTGGAAATGTTTCCTATCAAATTTTGGATGCTTTAGGACTGCTCAGGTGTTTACTACAAGCCACGAGGTTGATGTGGAGGAAGAAAATCTGTACTTGCAGGAGGAGTTGGAGAGGCTTGAATTGGAGGTATGGAAAGCCTGTCCCTACAAGAATAAATCATGGGGTGCTTGATGCTTTCTTGTCTGTCATGAAAAATGACAAGAGTGTCCTGGGAACCAGAAAGAGAGAGATCTAAGGAAGTGGTGGTTACATTGGGCTTTGATCTTCCTCAATCCCTCCTGCCTTCATGCCCCACCATGCTGAGGTAAAGCTGCCTCTCTTCAGAGTTTCCCCACTCCTCAGTCAGGGGTGTGGGATTCCCTCTCTCTGTGCTACATTCGAGGTCTTCCTGGTTCAAGAACACTCCCCAAGCACCCTGGAGCAATTCCCAACTCCAGAGCAGGTCTGATGGCACAGATCACCTGGGAGCCTTTTCTGAAATGGCACTCACTGGGATAAAATTGCTGTCATCCCTCCTGGCCCCACCACGCTGAGGCAGAGCTGACTCTCCTCAGGGATCCACTGCTTCCTGCTCAGTGGGAGCTGGGCACCTCTCTCGGCGCTGCATTTGAGGTCTCTCTGTGCCACTTCAAAAAACTCCCTCTGGCACCATGCTGTGCTCCAGAACAAGTCTGCCACAACAGTTTTGCTCTGACATTTCCAAGACTCCTTCCTTCTTTAGGAATAAAATCATTTCAGTTCTTGCTTTCATGGAGTAGCAAATAAAGTGAATACAAAGAGCATCATCACAGGTCCCCAAAAGGGTTGTTGGAGCAGCAGCATCAGTGCTTAGAACCATGCCCTAGGAAATCTGTGGAGGAATAGGAGAGGCCACTGTAGATGATTTGGAATAACACAGTTTGTGTTCATCTGCTAGTAGAAGCAAAGCTTCTGAAGGTATTTGAGATGATTACAGTTTTTTGGAGGTATTTGAGATGATTACAGTTTTTTGGGCAGAGAGTGTGGGCAGATATCTGCAGTACATGAATCCTTGGGCAGCAGCTCACTGCCCTGTATAAAAGCTCACCTGATGACTGCAGATTCTTTCTGTGACTTTACAGTTGCGAGAGGTGGAAGAAAAGTGTCTAAATTCCGAGCGTTGTGTTCGTGACTTGAAGACTGCCTTGGATGAGAAGGAAAGAGAAGCAGCAGCTTCTGCCCAGAAACTGCAGGACCAACTGTCAGTATATTTGGAGACTGTGAAACAACTTGAAGAACATGTGCAACGGTAAGAGGGCAACACAGTGGGACAAGGTGTCTCTTGCTTGCAGAAGCTGGTTGGAAGCCACAGAATTGATGTCTTGCTGCATCACAGCAAATCATTATGGTTTTGAATGATGCTTTTGATTTTGAATATTTTACTCTGTACTTTTGGAATTGGTGCTCCAGCGGATTTTTATAAGACCTCTATTTCTCTTTAAGCCTTGAAATTAAAAACACCAGTTTGGAAGCCACTGTCCAGCAACAAAGCAACAGGATTGAAACCCTGCAAAGAGATCTACAAGCCACTACCTCAGTAAGCCACTCATAAATTTCCCTTTTCATGACTCCTGAGTCTAGTTACCTATTTCTGTGGGGAAATTTTAGGGTGAGGTTTTCCTGGAGAGCCAAAGGGAGCTCAATTCCTGCATTCTGCTGAATAGAGTCTCCTCAGAAAGCAGCTGAGGACCTACCTGGTTTTTGTATCAAGTGGTCTTTGAGTGTTCTCCATACTGTGTCCTACAGAGATAGTGCCCTTTCATTAGTAACTTTGAATATTAGTACTGATTTGGGCTTCATCCTGAGTGAAAAGAATTACTGACAATAGTAGCTCCAGGGTTCTGCCTTAATTGCTGATGATAGTGAGGTGGCACAGCTGCCTCTGAGCCAAGCTGGGCCCTTGAACTTGGGTACATGCAATTGATCGATGGGGAGAGTTCTCTTTTGCTTTGTGGTGATTGAAGGTGCAATGTCTTTTTCAGGCACAGGCAGCCTTTCAGGACTTCATAAAACAAAGCAGAGCCAGTCATCATGATTTAATGACCAACCAGCTAAAAGACAGAATTAGAGATCTTGAATGTGAATTGGACAGGATAAAAGATACCCAACAACAGACTATTTTTCAAAAACAGTGTACACAGGCAGAAGTAGAAAGGTACAAGGAGCTGTATCTAAAGGAAGTGAAAATTAGCAAATGCCAAGCAAAGGAACTGGAAAGGCAAGTCCATATTTTTTGGAGTGTTAATTAAAATTACTTCTGTTTCCTTATGCATCTTCCTTCCAAATCACTCTTCTCGGCCTGCTCAATGTCATGTGGAGAAGCATGAGATGGCATAATTGTGGTGAATGACCCTTCCCCTTCATCAGCCTTCTCTTCATTTCTCTCCAGTGCTTCAGCAGCAACACCACAGTAGCAACATTATGGCATTAACAGCATACTTTTCAAGTTGTTGTTTTAACTGGCAGCTTTTTTACCAGTCTCTATAATCTCTTCCTCCTGCATACCACACAAAAGATTAATTTCATGTCTGTTGCTCTTTGAGTATGAATAGGCCTGTCAGAGAACAAAATTGGATACTATGAAGGAAAAAGAGAAATTATCTTTTTTGGCTTCTGTTTAAGCAGTAGCTTTGAGCTTTCCTTGGGAAGGGCAGCCAGCCCAAAGTTTTTACAGAGGTGACCTACCTTCCAGAAGAAGCAATGTAAACGCATGGCTTTCACAGAAGGCTTTGAAGCCCTCATGATGAGCAGTCTTAAGCGTTGGTGACACTTGCTGCTCCTTGCACCTAGTGTGACATCTTAGAAACAGGCCCTCCAAACAAGCTCAGGTCAAATGATGTACTATTTTTGGAGGCTCTTAATCTCAGAAGTCAAATAATAATGGAGGACCTGGAGAGTAACTCTGGGAAAGTGTTACTACCAAAGGTAACTGTGTGTTTCTGAATGTTTCAGAGCTAATGAGAGACTTGAAGAAGCCAATGCCAAGCTCCTCCGGGAGCGCCATAAAAACAAATCATTAATCACAAGCAGCATTGTCAGTGGAGGTCTGGAAGCAACTCCAGTTCTGTATTCAACTGCACTGGGACATCTTGGCAACAATCTGGGACTGAACAGAAGTCTCAGTCTAGGAGGAAGCTTCCTAAGCCAATGTGAGATGATCTCATTATCAAGAAAGAGGCTTGCAAGCTCTATGGTCAAGGTAAGCATTTTGAAATACCATTCTCAACTGCTGAAGAGTAGTCATATGCAAGGTTCTCCTTTATAACCTGAAGTTAAAATCCACTTACTGTTCCATTCCATATTGTCCAATAGGCCAAAGCAACTGCTACTCCTCAGAACAGTGCACAGCTGTATGTTTTAAGGCTGAAGAATTCTGGTCATCAGGGTTGTAAAAATTTTAAAGTCTTAAAACCTGGTCTTTGCTCTGAGTCATAAATAGGAAGTACTGTTACTGGTCTTTGTACCAGAATTTGGAAGACGGGTCTTTAGTGCATAAACCACGGCAGGGAATTTCTGTGTGCTACAAATGTTGCAAGAAGATTTTGGGACTCAAGGCCACTTGTTTTATTTACAAACTGTCAAGCTTCCATCCTAGCAGTTGTTCCAAGGGCTGCTGTAAATGAATGTGGGTGTCTTGATGTGGAAAAGAATAGTGAACTCTGCTAACTGCAACCAGTGTGAATTGGGGGATTTATGAATCCAGTTTCCCTACATAATGTGAGAAAGGGAATGTTGGCTCCCTATGCTCTCTCTCAATTTCTGTTCCTTTTCTGGTTTCATTTTCCAACTGCCCTCTTGTATTTTAGTGGTCTCTCTATTGTGAGCTTTTCTCCTTGCCTCGTGTACATGTAGGCCATGTTCTTGGTCTCACTGAAGACCTTTGAACTTAAGGCTCTTTTTCTTTCTTCTTCAGCTCCTTAATCAAAAATCTCTCTCTCCTCTGCAGCCAGATACATGAAAAGGTTTGTAGCCTGTACTGTTTAACCTTGTAACCTTTGCTACTGGAAATGTTTTGTCTATTTATGCTGCTGAGTGTTGATTCAGACCTACTGATGCATTCACATTGGCCTAAAGCTGGAAATGCTTTGGAGTTGCTGATTCCTCTGAGGGAAAGAGTAACTGCTGCCAAGTACTTCTGTGCTTTATGTCTTTGTCAAGTTACGGCTTCTGTGATAGTTCAGCTTCTGCAAGATGGCACCATATGGACGGATTTAATCTCTTCTGATGGAACTTGGTCAAACTAGAGGAGAAGGCTCTTTACCCCCCTTGCCTGTTCTGACAGTCAAAAAGTTCTGGGTAGCAACAGTGGTTGGTTGTGTGTGCAGTAGCAGTACCGCTCTAAAGTTGAGTTCCTAAACCCTGGGTGTCATCTCATGGAGTCTTAGAGGATCCAACTTACTCTGTGCTCAAGAAGCTCCGTGGGTAAGTGGTAAGTCAACATCACTTCCTGAAACAGAATTACCATGATGGTGACTGGTACAAGTGACCCAGTATGTTACTGCCTGAAGAGCTAAGCACTGAAAGGTGCCTGTTCAGGACACCAACACTGACTTGAGGAATAGTGGAATTTACTGTAATGGTGAATTGCAGAGAATTGTGGAGGGATATGCTAAGCTAAGCAAAGCATATAATCATTAGCAAAGAATTATAAAGAACAAGCTAAGCAATGCACTTAATGATTACTATGAAGCAATGCCTATGGTGATAAAGAAAGATACCTCACTAGTTACTCCAATACTTCGCCATCATCCAAGTCTGAGACACCTCAGCTGTGGAGGGAAGATGTTACAGTGAAGAACTGGAGAACGAAGGTGATTGGGAGCTCCTGTGGGGCATCCACCTTGCAGAGCACCAGACTCCCCAAACTTTGCTTTGAGAGTAGCCCAGTTTTTATACTGTTAAACAAGCAGGCTGACATAATATATATTTTCATTCTCCTGTTGGCGTTCTCCAAAAGCCTGGCCAGGGCTCAAGGAAGAACCAAGGGAGTTGTCTTTGATCGTATAAACCCCCTGGTTAGGCCAGATGTGGCCTCATCCAGTTTCTAGATGCGGAAAGGTAAATACATGTTCTGCCAATAAATGCACACATATAATAAAACTTCATTAATGAGCAAATATATATAGAAAANTTGTGTAATTTCCCTCCAGCCACTGCTGAACTTGAAACTGGATGTACTGGATCTTCAAAACACCTTAAGGTGGATCAGGATCCCCTTTGCAGAGCAATAGAGGAGTACCGTGATGTTTTAACCAAAAATTATGTAATTAAATGAAATTCTATGGAAAGACTCTGGACATTTTTTGTTTTTATAGAGCATCTATGGTTTCCCTTCTCCCCACCTCAGATGTGAAAACTTGTTCATTGCAGTCTGAATATAAACTCTGAAGTCTGTTAAATGGATGTCAAGCACAGTGCATTCATCAGTTGGGTTTTTTCTGCCTAGCTGGCTTCTTCTGCACTCACAAGTAAGAACCACGTCTGCTGGTTCTGACCAGCAGATTGACTGATCTGGATTCTTGAGCTTGACAAATGTGTCAGACATGTTTCCTATTACAGTAGCTTCATTATGTTGTGTCACTCATGTTCTGTGTTTTAACAAAAGTGTTCTCTTTGTTCTTTCTCATCCTTTCACTTAATGTGTTTGGAATGTTTCCAATGTTATTTTCATGCTTAGAGATATGTTCCAGACCTGGGAGTTGAGAAGAAACACCATTCCTAGATCTTGCTGGGAAGCAGACATCTATGGAAGTCGACCTAACCAGTCCTCATCTCCTCAAATGCTTGAAGGCAGGCATTAGAACTTTGACACATCACTCTCCACACATACACCAAATTACAGCTGGAAAAAAGTGTGTTAAATAATGTTCTACCTCCTCTCCAGGTGATCCCCTTCAAAGTTACATATATTAGCATATGTATGGGTTGTAAATCCCAAATGCCCTTTGGAAGCTAACAAATTTAATTAAACAGTACATTGCACAAGTTCTTCACATAATTGAGAATGAGAGCTCTGCTAAGGAGCAACAGTACTGTACACTCTTCCTTTTTAAATTCAAATGATGTAAGAAGCAGCAGTAAACTCTGTGATGCCATGTAAGCTGATGAAGTCTGCCTGCTTAGCAGTTTGATCAAAGACTATGCAATATAAGCAAATCACTTGCATTTGTATTTTGATTTAGCACTGATTTCTTTTTGTCTGATGCTGGTTTGATTTTAAACATCAAGTATGCATAATTATTTCAGAAAGTCTCAGTCTTTCAAGATATTGAAACTAGCTTGAACTTGGAAAAAAGCTAATAATCAGTATATCGGGGTCACAGAAAAACTGTTTACCAACTGAAGCTCTCAGGGGACTTTTCTGGGAACAATCATGGTTCTTTCCCTCACTGTCTGTTGAAAACTATGTCTGAGCCTATTCCAAACTCAAATTTATCTATATCTGAAACACAGCTGGCACAAAGTGTAAGCACAACAAAACATTTAATCAGACACCAAAGTGAATAATGTCATAATTAACTTTCTGCCTTCTCTCTTATTTGTATAGTTGTTCACTGCTGGAAGGATGAAGGCTCCCATATCTCTCCAGAATGTTTCTCACACATTCTCTGTACTCAAGCACACCTCTGGGCAGGGCTGATATATGTGCTCCAGACTCAGAATAACTGATGTGTTATGTTTACTGTATGGATGCACCAAACCAAATCATGGATCTAACCCTACAAAGCGTTTTAGACCAAATTATTTCACTACCATTACTGGAATCACTGATAGACTCTTCATTGAAGAAGAACACAGTTGGATGCTGAACATTCAGCACTTTTCAGAATGAATAAGATTGGAAAGAAAGATTAGTTATGCCATCACTGCTGCCATAAATAAAACTTCTGCTTGATTGTTTGGCATTGTTCTGCCTAGTTTAGCCCAGGGATATCCCAAATATCGTCTGCCTATCGTCTGCCTGAGTAGCCAGTCCAAGACTGTCCTCTCAGGATCTGACATTTTGTGGCTATCCCAGAGCAGGTGGCCCAGGACTGCACCTTTGGGACCCAACAGCACTGCTCAACAATAGCAAAAACATCTCTATACTATCATCACTGTATTCAGAACAAATCCAAAACATAGTCCCAGTCACTGTGAAGAAAATTAACTCTATCACAGCCTAAACCATCACAATAACACACTGATGTTTTGGCTGTTGCTGAGCAGTGCTTATCAGAAGTCAGGGTGTTTTCAGTGTCTCATGTCTCAGCCAGTGGGAAGATGCACAAAAAGCTAGGAGGAGACACAGCTGGGACAGCTTACCCAAACTGGCCAAAGGGATATTCCACACCATAAAAACTGGGTCAAGTTAGACAGGATGGGCATCAATCAGCAGGTGGTGAGCAACTGAATGGTGGATCACTTGTTTCTTACGGGTTTTTCTTTTTTTAAAAATTACAATTCTTGTTTTTTTGTTGCAGTGCATGTTTCGGGTTTTTCCAAATGTTCTGTATGTTTGTAATAGTTCTGTCCCAATCCCCCCCTTAACCACCCCCCCCCCCAAAAAAAAAACCCCGGTGGTGGGAACCTTGAATTTCTTGTGGCCCTCAATCCTTTCTGTCCATCACCCTGCTAGAGGCAGGAGATTCTGGGGATGAAACCCCTGATTTGTCCAGGTAATTAGATGCCACCTACATCTATTGTCTTTATAATACACCTTACTAACAATTGGTCCCTGGCCCTTCCCTGCCCGGGAGACGCCCCTGGTACTTAACCTAAGGGCAGAGGAATTTTCTCTCTCTTGCACCTGGGGTCCGGGACCCTCTCTGCCTTCCATCTGCCCTGGAGAGGTTTCCTGGAGAAATAAACCATCCGAACCCAGCAAGAGCCGCTCCTTTTCTCACAAGCCACAGTACACGCATCAGCCTGAGATCCAAAACAGCAAACCTCTGACCTATAGAATCCCAGGGTGAGCTAGCCAGTAAGAGCAGCCCCAGAAAGGGAACTTCTATATCTTTTTGTTTTTATCAATTAAACTGCTCTTATCTGAACCCACAAGTTATGGTTTTTTGTTATTTTTTCCTAATCCTCTTCCCCATCCCACTGGGGCAGGGTGGTGGTGGTATGTATGCAGGGGGTAGTGATCATGCAGTTGTGTGGTACCTCAGTTAGTGTCTGGGGTTAAGCCACAGCATTTGGGAATTGAAATAAGTTCTCAATGCATTGCAGTTCTACTGTCAGCAGACATTTCTCCCTTCTTTCTTATGGTTTATAATTTCCAAGTAGTTTAATAGAAAGAAGGAAGACAAAGGTCTTATTTTGCATTTTTGTCAACTAAAATGAACCAAACCTAACAAATCCAATTGCAACCTACCTGACTCCATAATAACAGAGAGTTCATTTACATGATAACTATATTGGTAGCCCAAAAAGTGTGTTTCTGAATATGTTAGTAAGCCTCTTCTGAATCACAGAATCACAGACGATGCTGAGTTGGAAGGGACCCACAAGGATAGATCATCAAGTCCAACTGCTAAGTGAACAGCCCATAAAGGGATTGAACCCATAACTTTGGTGGTGTCAGCACCATTCTCGAACCAACTGAGCCAATCTCATACAGTAACTCTTTTACTGTACTGAAAATAAAATTCCTTGTTCATCACTTAGAGGAAGCCAGAAGAAATCCCTTCTACATTCTGAACGGAAAGCTAGCTGTTAATCCTACTGTGTGCATGGGATATGGTATGTCAGGCTGGACTGGGAGCAAGTAAAACTGCCCCCACTTGACTCCACAACTACCCAATGACTGTAGAAGGCTCCAGAGGCAGCACAGCAGAAGCCCCTCCACAGTTGCAGCTCTCTGCTTAGGGCAAAAGCTGTTGCTGTCACCTGTATGCAGGGTGTATTCTAACTACCCTATCCCCTTCAAAGCCTCAGAGTTGGCAGTACTGAGACATGCAATTCTCCCAGACAGCTTTTCTAAGTTGTACTACTGTAAATACAGCAGTTGCAAAGCAGGTGTACTAAACCTGATACTTAGCAGCATACTGTTACCAGCCCAAGTCTTTCCCTTCCTGGTAGACAAAATACACCAGGTGGTCTAATAGGGGAATTAGCTATATTGGTAAAGGGGAATTTCAGACTGTCATTTTATACCTCAGCTGTACAAAGATTGTGAGCTAAATTATCCAGCTACAGTCAATCATGTTGAAGGAAAGGTGTACCTATAGCAAACTAATCCAAATACCACTGCTTATGCAACACTTAAGTCACACTTAAGCCCTATTTGGAAACCTTCCTGTGGTACACAAGTTTTGTAATAAAACAAGAATGAAACATTTCATGCAGACAGGGAAAGAAACAGCTGCTATTAGATGATACTGAGAAAAGTACAGATAAGCATAGAGAACACTGAAGAGAAAAAGCAACAGAATAGGAAATATCAAAATTTAAAAAATACCTCAACCTAAATCCAAAAAGGAACTATAAAAATGAAATTAAAAATAGAAATGGTTCAAAAGTAAAAACAAACACTTGGATATTTTCAAAGCACCCTGAGCCAACACGATTAAAGAAATAGTATGAATAGAGATTGATTTGATAAACAAACAGCTGACAGTTGCTTTAGTGACAGACTAGCTATTCATTTTGCATCTTTTTTGGCTAGTAAGGAACAGTTCCTGCTGTATCCATATGACTCTATGACCCCATCAGCATCCCTTTATCTTTAAAAGCATGAAACCAAGTTTTAGCCCATTCAGTTACCACAGTCACCAACTAAAGCTGACATTGTAATCACAGGGGGTTTTATTGATACCATTCTGAAATACTTGACATGGAATTAAGGTCTCCGGATCTTAGCTGGGGAGTAACCTGTAAAAACAAAACTATTTGTGGCTGAGCATGTGACCACTTGAAAAGAAGTTGAGATTAAGTACTTCCTCCTGAAGAGCATAGAGATGACTTGTGTTTACCCCATGTTGCCATCTTGTAAACAAAAACTTGCCTATCTTCTAAGATGGCTGGAAGAAAACAAATATATCCAGTTAAAAAATGCATTTTGCGCTCCATTTCTTCATTAAATGGTCAGACTGACTAGAGAGACACTCTCAAAATGGTTACTAATACTAATTTCCTAATACTCATAGAAATTTAGGTTTTGCAACCTGAACATACATAGCTGTGGTTTCAGCAAAAGAGTATTTTTCCATCTTTTTAAAATTATTGTTATTATTATTTTGGCTTTTCTTTCTAGAGATCGCGTCTGAAAAAACAGAACACTGCTAATACATTAAGAATCAACTAATGAAAGTGACTGTACATCAGTCACCTCAGTACAAGAGGATGCTGACAGAAGCAAACATTTGATAAAGCTGTGAAGATTCATTCTGGAAAGGAAAATAAAGATTTTAATAAATATACCATTCTTAGTGATGAAAGAAAATATTTCAAAGGGCTGAATCACTTTCCTAAAAAGTGGTACTATATTCTTGTCCTGTTGCAAAAAATATTTTTACTGCTGACCACAGTGAAATGCATTCCTCTGTCTGAATTAGGTTTTGTTTGCCATCTGCTTTTCAGAAATTCATATGCAAAATGTAGTTTCTAAAGATAGGAAGAAGTGTTCTGGCAAGATGTTCCATTCGTCAAATACCCTAGGGTATACTGCACCACGGGATCACCCCCAAATTATATGGTATATGAACTACCCAGTAGCATCACTGTAGCAGTACCATATAGAGAATTATTTCCAATTTACCAGATATTTTGCTTTCTGTTCTACATTTCCATACAGGCCGTCTGCATGCATGTTTGTATTCCTGCGTCGGTGTCAACTTAACCACATATACCAGAAAGTAACTTTCTGAGTCTGTCATGGGTGTTAGGGAAACTTCCCAGTCTGACCATTCACAACCTCTGACAGCCACACGCAGCGCCAAAGGCTTTCACTGCTGGAAGCGCAGCCCCGGCACGGCGGGCGGCTCCAGCCAGGCGGGGGCGGCTCGCTGGACACATCTCCCCACACCCCCCACTCTCACACAATCAGTCCACCTTCCGTACCGGTTCGACCCCACGTTTCCCATAGCAGAGTCTCAGATACCTCGTTCTATAAAGCAGTTTATTCCTGTGCAGTAACACACAGACAGCTCGAGCTGGTGCCTCTAAGGAGAGCACCTTACATAAAGAACCTATGGGCTTCTACAGCCGCACCGTCGCCCCCTGAGCCAGTCTCGCTCCTCGGCCCTTGTCCCACTCTCCATGTCCAACGACTTCGCTGGTCTTCATCTCCTTTGTTACCCAAAAAGTCGGCCATTCCAGGCTCCTGCTGTATATCTCAGAGTCTCTTCACCTGACTAGCGTCACCCATCTTCGCGCCCTTGGATATCCCGAAGGTTGGAAGTTCACGGCCTCTTGTCTCGGGCTGCCAGCTAAAGCTTGCCCTGCATCTCAGTCCGCAATTTGCGAACCCAGCTACCTGGACGAGACGTATTCCCCAGCATCTGGTCAGGCACGTAACCAGATGATGTCTGAAGCTCCGCTCCATCCCCTTTCCTCCTGTATAAATCCTTGCTGTCTGTTCTTGTCACGCATTCACCCAAGCCTGATACTGGCACCCACGCAGCATTAAATGCCCGGGGACGTTAATTCCAAGCGAGGACTATTCCATCCGTTAACTCCCCGCCTCCCGCGGCCGCGCCTGCGCGGGCCCGTCCCCCGCTGCCCTCCCGCGCCTGCGCGGGGCTGGCTGTGCCCGGGGCGCGGGTCGGGGCAGTCGGGGGCAGCCGGTTAGGGCTCTGGCCCGGGGCTCCCGCCGCGCCCCAGGCTCGCTCCGCAGGAGCCGCAGTGAGTCGAGGTCGCTGCCGAGAGCTCCCCTCCCCTGTCCCTGCTTGAGGCACGGTACAGCCCGCCAGTGCTTCCCGCCGTCGCTCTCCTTAGGCTAGACTGTGCCTGCGTTCCTGCTGCGGGATGAAGAGGATCTTCGGGTTCGGGAGGAAAAGGAAGGGGCAGCCGCCGCCCGGCAGCGCCTCTCTTCCCTGCCCCGCCGGTGCCTACGAGCTTCGCCAAAAGGACCTGGGCAAGCTACACCGCGCGGCCGCCAGCGGTGACCTGGCCCAGGTGCGGCAGGGACTGAGGAAATACGGCATCGACGGGCGGGACAAGGCGGAGCGGTAAGGGCGGGAGCCGGGGGGCGGTCTCGGAAGCCCCAGGAGCAGCTGTAGCTGCCCCCGGGGCTCCCCGGCGCAGGAGGGGACTGGCGGCGTCGCTGTGAGGAGTGGGAGTGCGGGCGCTGCAGCCCAGTGCAGCCCTCGGCTGGCTGTGGGAATCAGGCTTGTGCTACCAAAAACCCCTTGAATTCGGCCACTATCGCCTTGCCATTTTTGACCCGGCTTCCTCAGTGCCCTCATTCCCGGCGTCGTACGTCGTTGCCCAGGGGCGCAGGAATGGGAGCAAAGGGGCCAGAGGAGCCTCGTGGCCATTCTTCAGCCAGGGTTTGAAGTCTGAGTGTAATCGCACCCATCTATGCACCACTGAGGGCTCAGCGTGCAGGTTCCGTAGCTGAGCCCGAAGGATGCACTGCCTCAGTTGGGAGCAACTTAAAAAAAAAGGTGGACGCTGCAGTTAGGAAGGATTTACAGCACAAAATAAACCTGTTGTTTATTGATGCTGCGTGCATAGTTCCCTTTTGTAAGTGTGATCTGTCAGCCTAAGCCACAGTGTGGTTTTTGGGGACAGTTAGTTTTTTGCTCTGAGGCTTTGGTACAATTAATCATTACCTTGGACTGGAAGATCTGGTCAGTGACTTGCAGGAGGAGCTGTTGCTTCTGACGTGTTGTTGTGTGGGGGTTTGAGTCAAGCGCAGCAATAACAGTTCCACCTTAAGGAGAAGGCCTGGGCTGCGGTATGGTTCCTAATGATCTATCATAACCATACGGGAATCACGTTTTCTGAAAAGGCTCAGAGTCAAATCCTTTGTGATATTCTGAAGAGATGCTGGTTTTAGCAGAGTAGCTCAGCTTCCTAGGCTGACTGTCCAGAAGCCTGGACTTCTGGCAGCAATAAAACTCATCTAGTTTTATTGCCCTAAAAACACCTAGATTTGTAGGAGGAAGCACGTGCAAGGGCTTCCTCGGTAATTGTGTCTTTGTGTACAAGTAGAGTGGTTAATTGACATCAGACCTAAGATGTTTTGGTTTGAAGAACTGATTTTCTTTCTGGCAAGGCTTTCAATTGAAGAAAAAAGTTCAGTTTTTCTGTGCTAGTTATATGTTGTGGAAACATAGTATTGCCTCCTCCTCTGTAGTAAGCTTTTTGTGACTGACAGTTAAACATTACAGGAGAGTCAAAAACTACTTTCCTGTAGTCAAGATCAGAGTGTTCTGCTCTCTGGTTTGCTACATGTTGTTAGAGGCACTTCGGTGCAAATGTGTTCTTGATTTTGCTTCAGTAGTAAAAAAGCTAGAGAAAAAGAAATTCTCAAAGTGCAGGGAAACTCTAATATTCTTGCAATTAAGCCCATCTCCTACATCTCCAATACACTTCCGGCCCATGAATGATCCAAGAAAAACTTAGAAGTTGACTTGCCATAGTCCTCAGATTCCCTAGCCTTGGTCTCTGTTGCTGTGCCACGTGAGTAGTCCCACTGAGGGCAATACCCAATGCCTGGGCACAGGAATCTCTGCAGGTTCAGTTCTACCGTGAAGGAAATGTCCCCTTACTAAGCAGATGCTGTGGAGTGTTTTGCTAGCAAAGTCCCAAACATTTGGTGTGCAGCTACTGGTACCAGTAATGGCGTTCTTAAGCTTGAGATTTGCAAAGTGAAACTTGTGCTCGTATCTGTTTATCAGAAAAGCCTGAAATTATCCCTGTCTGTGCTAATTCACTTTATTTCATTTTTAGGACAGCTCTGCATCTTGCATGTGCAAATGGCCACGTGGATGTAGTTACATATCTAGTAGAAAACAAGTGTAAACTAAATCTCCTTGACAATGATAACAGATCACCACTGATGAAGGTACGTGGACTATGGTGTGTTCTTGAAAGTGAGGCTTACTGATTTTGAACTAAATGATGTATTTTTCAGTATTCTTTATGTAGACCTTTGTAAAATCATGCATGTTGTGATTGGTGTGGAATGGGGATATCTTAGCTAGTCTTCAAAGGTGGTCTTAATTCTCAGTATGGGGAAAATGGAGGAATTGCAAAAAAGTGAAATGTAAATGCTGGAAGTTTTTTGTATTTTGTTTCCAGGCAGTACAATGCCAGCAAGAAAAATGCGTGGCTATTCTGCTAGAGCAGGGTGCTGACCCAAATCTGGCAGATGCTGATGGCAACACTGCCCTTCACCTGGCTGTCTTGTCTGGTAATACTACTGTAGCAGGGCTGTTACTTGAGCATAATGCCATTATTGATGCCCAAAATAAGGTAAATTTTTGTATTTGTTAATGAAGTGCTTTCCAAAAGTTGCATTTGTATTTTTCTTGAAGTTTTGTTTGGTTGGTTTGGGGTTTTTTTACTTTGATTTTTAACTTTATCTGCCCTTTCAGGAGGGATATACCCCTCTTATTCTTGCTGTCTCCGAACGTCATGGAGAAGTAGTGGAGTTTCTCCTTAAAAAAGGAGCTGACGTGCATGCTCGAGATCAGTGTGAAAGGTGAGGGGCTGTCAAAACCTTACATGGGTCTCTTTAATATTCTTCAGGTTAGCTTGACAGAGGCATGGGAATGAGGTCTGAAAAACACAAAAAAAGGCCCCACACAGAAGCAGTTACTTCTGTGTGACTTGGGAAAGATGGTCATACCTCAGTGGCTTGCTGTCATATCTTGTTCAATGCTTTCCACATTGAGGATTGCAAAATGTTACTGTGTGTGATGGCCTTTCAGGCAGGAAGCCTGCCACTAGCTCAGCGACATTCCCTTAAGTTGAAAAGCCATCTCCTGCATAGTAGTAGAGTTTGTACGTGTTGTCTGTGTGGAAGCTTTGTTTTAAGATTAAACATTTAACTGTTTTGAGACCCTCTCCCATTTTTTTGATTTTCTTAATGAAAAATGCTTTTTCTTTTAAAGCGTTACTTCATTTTAAAGTAATGGAAAGAATACTTTTTGAGAGCAAACAGAAACAAAAATAATTGCAGTGACTGTGTAAAACAATCTATTTCATGTCATATTTCTTGGATCCTTCAGAACCCCACTTATGACTGCTGCTTCTGGTGGAGAGCTTAATCTGATAAAGGTTCTTCTCCGGTATGGTGCTGATGTTTCCCATAAAGACACTAACGGATGGACAGCTGAGGATTATGCTGTTATTCATGGATATTCTAGGTAAATTTTAAACTGTATCATTAGAGTAAATTGTCAATTATCAGTGTGGTTTTTGATAATTTTTGTTAACAGCACCAGGGTTTAATAGTGTGCTGAGACTTGTGTTGAAGGTGATGTCTTCAGTGATGTCTTCATAGAATCATTTAGATTGGAAAAGGCCTCTAAGAATCAACCTAACACTGCCAAGCTCACTGCTAAACCATTTCCCTAAGTACCAATCTACAACATCTTTCAAATGCCTCCAGGGCTGGTGACTCAACAGCTTCACTGGTCAGTCCGTTCTAATGCCTGACAGCCCTTTCACTGAAGTAATTTTTCCTAATATCCAGTTTAACCTTCCTTAGTACAACTTGTGGCCATTTCCTCTTGTCTTCTGATGTAATTCCAGTGTCAACTTGAAAGTTGAGGAAAATTTTTACCCAGAGTTCTCTGTTAGATTTCAAGTTTTATTGCTAAGCTCACATTTGCTCAGTACAATTCTGAAATCTGTCTGTATCCTACAGTTCTCCAGAGGTGAAACTTGACAGGTACTAAGCAGGAGTTAATACCTTCATAGGTTTGAATATGTCTATGAAGTGAATGTGACTGTAGTGAATATTGAAGAGTGTAATAGTCATGCAGTAAGGGCATGTAAGTATATAAATCCGTATGGCTATGGATAGGATAAGAATAGGGTGGATAAGAAGTGGCTGTGAACTCTTCTAATAAATGATATATGCAGGTATGTTATTATTTTTTACCAAATGTATTTTCTCTCTTTCTCTGTACAGTCTTAGTAAACAACTGGCAGAGTATGCAGACTGGGAAAACACAGGAGAAGCTTCTACAGGCGGTGGTGCACGAGGCATCAGAGCACTTGGCACTCCACGCCGGGCAGCAGCTGCTGGCTTTACCTTGGGTGCACCTGCTGTGGACAGAGGAGGTAAGGCCCTTAGCCATGGAGTAGCTCACAGGGAGAATCAGTGTGGCCTTCCCTTAGTGGGTTTGTGTTGTTACTGCTTGCTGTGTTCACTGTTGGTTTTAGTGGAGGCATCAGATGGAGTAGCACAAGTTTTGTGTATGTGCTTAATTGGCGATAGTTGGAAGTGCTGCTTCTCAGGCTGTGAAACCATTTGATTTGCATTCTGTGTTCACTTCTTAGGGTTGTTACTTTCTGTCTGTCAGACTGCCCATCTGTATGGGTTTTCCTTGAGGGAGAGAGGAGGAGGATAGGGAAGGAATTAGGCAGAAGTGTTTTTATTTTTCAAGTGTGTACTTCTACCTAGAGATGGCAACTCAGATTGTGAAAATCCAATTACAAAAGCAGTGGGTTCCGCCTGAGTAGTTGTTCTTTCTGTAGTTGGGAAGCAACAGAGAAATGAGCAAGAAAGTATGTCTTGTTGATTTTCGTGGAGTTTGTGTCTTCGTTTTAATAATGGTTCCATCTGCACTAAGGTCCTTTTGCATGTCCTATTTTTCAAAATCAGTTATAACTATTTCCATGTAGGTGCTGTAGAGACATACTTAGCAAATATTACATTGGGAAAGTAACTTTGGTGGCCATAACATTGCAGTGTCTGTGTATGCTGTGTTGGCTTCAACATAGTTTGATTTACTTGAACATAGTTTTGATTTAATAAAAATAATGCTTTTCTTCCACTTTCAGTAATTTTAATGAATTTTTTTAGGAAATAATTATTACCTTGTGATCCAGAAAAACAATTAAATTGCCTTGTGTTAAAAAAAATTTACACTTTCAGTGAGTTTTAAAAATCCAGTCTACGATTATGAGCTCAGAGTCCTAGAGGAATCTTAGCAAATGAACGCCTTACTATGAATGAAATAGTTTGTATTATACTTTACATCTCAAGCCCTACAAGTTTTTAAGGGTGTTACTTTAGAACTATGTGGCAAATGGGCAGAAGACAGTGCTCAAACACAGTTCATTATTCCTTTGAATACAGTTCCTTGCTCCATTTTTAAATATGTCAAAAAGAATGAGAAAAATATGGGATATTTTTCCTCCCTGACTTTTCCTAGATACAGGAATTTAATTTAGAGTCAGACTTTGTTCCTTTGACTTAGGAACACTTGATTTGACTTAGTCAGAGATTTGGAAAGTTCCTTGATAGATTGCAGAAATTTTTTCTTTTTTAAGGGTTTTTGTGGTTTAATCAGGAAAATGTTGCTTTTGCCCAAACAGTGCACACTGTTACTGTCTCTGAGAGGTTAGTAACATACAGAGAATATTTACCCCAGTTAATTCTGCAGGGTCTAGCTTGCACACAAAAAGTATGGGTCCTGCATCGTGAGAGTCCTTCTGATATGCTACAGTAACAGATTTCAAAACCTCTGTTAGAGGAGAAGTTGGAATGATCTCAGGAGAACAGAGAAACCCATTTTGGAATTATTTTTATTTCTGTTGCTCTTCTATACAATTTTTCTGAATCTTCAGTGTTGTCCTTGTTACTTTTGCTGCTTTTGCACTTGTTGAATATTTTTCAAAATACTCTCCTCTAATGAGCAATTCAGCCTACTCCAAAAATTGGGTTTTGTTTATTTGAATATTTACTGCGTGATCTGTTGTTTCTTTTCGTGTTCCTGTGTCCCTATGGAAACTGTTGGGTTTCCATCATAGAGCTCTTAGAAAAGAATAAAGTGCTTCAGTGATTTCTATCTCCCAAGGTCAGTAAAAGCTGTCCTGTATTACCACCTCTTCAGAAAACTGAGAAGTATAGAAGGGATGAGAAACCACCATGAGGTCCTTTCTCAACTCTTTAAATGTATCTTGTTTTGATACAAGTAATTTTGCCACATTCGTTCCATGTGGTAAAATCAATATAAGCAGGACTCTGATCTGCTCTCAGACAAATGTTCCATCATGAAAAAATTCAATGTCAGTTAGCTGCAATAATAGAATGATTTGTTGCCTTTACTAAGTGGGATGGGTTGAGCAGATGCATAGTGATTTATATTCTGAACTTGTGTTCACGACACGCAGACATGTAGACACACAAGCAGATACACACAATACACCAGTCAATGCACCCATTTCAGTCCAATTGTGGTCTGCCCTGTAGCCCTGGGGGAACACGCTGCCCTCTTGTCACATCTGTGTTCTGGCTGGTGGCACAGCTTTTGTATGTGAATGTTTCAGCATGGTCAAATGAATGTAAGCAGGACTCTTCAAACTGAGGTAGAAGGGGCCTATTTTTGTAACAGGCACCAGCTGACACAGCTTTTAAGATGGGCTGGTTTAAGGCAACAAATAATGGGGGTTCCTTTTTTAGCAAGGGATAACAAACATGCTAAAACTGTGACTAGAGTGAATGTAAATAACATTGTCTCAAAGTTGCTTGCTGGTCTGAGTACAGGGAGCCAAGATATCCTTGAAACTTGGGAATAGCTCCCAAGTTTGGTTCTTGACACATACAGATTTTTTGAGATGTTTAGAATAAGGAATTTTGTGTGCTGTTTGTGTAAAGCACTCTACAACCATGAAGGAATTCAATTTGTCTATCTGCTAGACAAGGAGTAGTCAAGTCAAAGGAAATATAAAATTGTCAGGAGACCATATTTCTGATAATCTGTTTCAGTGTTTCAAAATACTGAAATATGGGTGTTTTACGTGGAGCAAGTACATTAGGTTACTGTTTGACACTGTCCCTTGAGAGCTGAGTTCTGTAGATTGTGGTTGTGTTGTTTCCAGCACTTACTACTGTAGAATTGGCCGATAGTCACAGTATGTTCTCCCATTGCTGTAGCTGTTTTGATGTACTGCTTATGTTTTCCAAGTTTCTGGAAATTCCAGTTTGTTCTGATGTCATTGTTCCATCTGTCCTTTCCATGCCTTTTCCTAAATGGATATAGGAATGCAACAATCTCCTAACCAGACATCAAGAACAGGAAAATCAAGGAAAGGTATTTTATACAGTAGCGTTTAAAATATGAAACATGTTGTACAGTATACAAATATCAACACATCTATGATGTTTATTATCCCAGAGGTCCCAATTTTGATGGTGCTGGTTTTATGAACTACATTTGAGAGCAGGCTTTGTGTGATTTTTGTTTGTATGTTTTGCCTTGATTCTTTATTACTGAATTTAGTGTTTGCTTTGTGTCATTAGTGATAGTAAAGAATTTTTTTTAAAATAAGGCCTTCTGTTACTCTGTAATGGAAATGGGCTTGAATTAATGTAGAAACAAGCAATCCTCAGAAACTGCTTTTCTAGATCCCATTTCTACTGTAATAAGAGTTCTGTCTGAAAGGTAGCTCATGAACTTTCTCTCTTGCCTTCTAAAGGACAATGTGACCTGGTCTTGATCACTGCTTAAAGCTACTATTCACAGAATGACAGAATATTCAGAGTTAGAAGGGACCCACAAACATCATCAAGTCCAGATCTTAAGTGAATGGTCCATACAGGGATTGAACCCACGAACTTGGTATTATTAGCACCATGCTCTACCCACCTGAGCTAATCTATTCATTGGAAGCAAAATTTCAAAAACTTACTCAGCTCTCTTGATTACTTATAACTGTACTAATTGAAAATATAACTGAAGTCACCCATCCAGAGTGATAACTGCTCCACACTGATGGAGACATTATTATTCAGCTTGGGACATCAGCAGGTAGGTCAGACTGCTGGTACTGATTGAGGTAACAGGAAACTGCTATGTACAACTAATTAATATTGTTTAAATATTGTATATTTGCAATAGGAAACAGTAAACATTAGATACTCTGTTGGTATTTGAACTGTTAGCTTGTCCTTGTTTCAGCTTCTAAGTTTTCTCTACGTGACATGCACAGTGTATTTCATTGTCCAAAAGACCAGTGCAGGTCAGGAGATGTACTCATCAAAATTCCCATGTGTACCTGTCTTTAAAACAGACAAAATTTCCATGCTCTTGTGTTTAATGCTAGCAGAAGAGATGTCTTCAGGCATGATATGCCTTTGTTTTCTTTTCCCTTTAGTGATTCTGCCAAAGACCTCGGGTTGGTTGTTACGATACTTAACAAGAATTAGTTATGAAGAACTTAAGGAATGCTGAAATAGCTACTATGTGGAAGTTGTGTTTGTTTTCCCCCTCTGTTTTGGGGATTGAAGAACCCTTTTATTTCATCTTAGGTGTTGATAGTTGAGAGGTTCTAGCATTCTTGAAGTTGTATTCCTAGAGGTCAGGTTTCTTTAGTAGATAAGCGATGTGCTGGAGTGCACTCTTCATGAAGTTTGCAAATAGCCCTAAGATGGGAGCATCAGTAGATGGCACTTCAGGACAGTGCTGTCATTCAGAGGCATTTACTCTGACTGTAAATGAGCTGTCAGGCCTGCCTAGCAAAATTCAGCCAGGGCAAATGCGAAGTCTGCACATGGAAAGGTACAACCCCTTGCTACAAAGTGTGCTGGCACTGCCTGGCAGGAGAGGTGCCTTGCTGAGAAAGCCTGATGGGTCTTGGCAGAATAAGCCAACAGCAGGGTGTCCTGGAAACACTGTCCCGAGTTGTATTAAGAGCAGCATAGCCAAGAGATTGAGGAAAGTGATTATCTACCTCTACTTGGCACAAGACATCCTCCAGTGCTCTGGGGATAATTTGAGCCTCCAGTACAAGGGAGATTTGTTTTTCAACAGTGAGCAAGTTCAGTGGAAGGCCATCAGATTCATCAGGGACAGGAATATTTGCCCTTTGAGGAGAGGTTGAGGATTTTTCAGCCTAGAGAAGTGAATTGGCAGGGGACCTAGCAGCAGCTTCTGGTACTTGTGAGAAGACAAAGCCAGGTGCTTCCCAGTGGTACCTGACAGGAGGCAGATATGTAAGAGGCATAAATGGCAACAAAATAGTTTCTAATTGGATGTGGGAACAGTAAAACAGAGAGCCTCCCTCCTTGGAGGTGTTTAAGACCATGCAGGATAAAGTCCCGAACAGCCTTACCTGACCTCATAACTGAGCCTGCTTTAAGAAGGCTGGCTAAGAGACTTGCTGAGGTTCCTTCTGAGCTGGTTGATCCTGTTATATGCAAGTCACATTGGTAACACTGATGAAAGCTTGGAGTGTGCTATAGAATGCCCTGGGTTTCCCACTTTTGTCTGCTGAATGCCTTTTTTGATGCAGTGCACAGAACTGTTGGTGATTATTCTACTTGAGCTTGAAAGCTTGATTATGCTTTTTGATTTTCATTACCTGTGTCAGATTATACCCTTTTCTGACCCAGAGAGCAACCGAGAGGCGTTTTAAAAACTTTTATTCTATTTTCAGTCTCATGCGAAGGGTGAGACAATATAGATGTTACAGTTCACACCATCACAATCAGAAGCCAACTATTTCCTAATTACAATGCATTGTAAGCATTTCTTGGCCTATCAGCTTTTGCCACACAATGCTGTTAATGCCTTAAAGCCAATCATCTAAAAATCACCCCTCATGGGTCCTACTGAAATGTGTCTTTCGTAGTTCTGTTTCTCCAAAGTCTCTAGTCTTATTTGCAAGGCCATCATTTGAAACTTGTTTCTAGTTCCATTTCTCTCTCAACAATGTCTGTCTTATTGAATGGCATTTCTAAGTCAGAATTTTTTATCTTGATGTTTGCATACAGATACATACTATGTGAGCCTTCTGTCAGGCTTTGAGAATTCCATTTCCCACAAATCCATTTCCCACAATTACCTTTGCAAAATAATCTGTAACTGGATAGAGCGGTGGATAGTGTAATATCTAGCATAATGTTATACGTAATGCTGCATAAAATAATCTCTGCACATGTGTGCTTGTGTGTAAGATGAGTACTTTGGAAGTTCTTAATGTCTTGCTAAACCACCACCATTTTGTTAATTGTTACTAATGTAGGATATTCATGTTATGCTTTTTAAATTTTTCTTTTTAGTTTAGGTGTGTTTCTATGTTGTTTCAACTTCTAGGTATTTAGAGTCCAAAAGAGATAGAACTCTGGTGGGGTTTTTTTGCTTGTTTGTTTGGGGTTTTTTTAATTCACCGTTGCTTGAAGATTCAGTTTTGTTTTGGAAATGTAGTCATTTATGCCACCCTGTAGTGAATTTACTACCCAAAGCATCGTTCTATTATGTTGTGTAGAGTTGTCCATGTTAAATGTTTAATTTTTAAATGGTTCATTTTTACATGCTAAGTTAAATTTCAATGTGTCAATTAATGTTTGAACAGCAATAGATGACTTCTCCCAAGGAGACTCAATAAGGTGAGACTTTAAAAATACCTAACACTTACCTGAGGAATGACTTGAGAGACGTGGTACTCACTTTGCTTTGCTTTTAAAGAAGCTCTGAGAAAGAGGGGAGCGATGACAGTTGGCATACCTCTGAGGAAGAGGAACTTGATTTTACCCCCAAGGTATGGTACATTTACATGTAAAAATAAGGGGTTTGAAGGCAAATTTTCTTTGGAGCTGAAAGAAACTGCAGCTCCAGCCAACATTGTTTTCTCTTTAAAGTAATCTCTGGCCTGCCAGCCTTCCTTCTGCTGTGAGTTTTTCCTAAAGGACCTGTAGCTGTGACAGAGTTTGCAGTAGATTTGTAATTTGGAGCCAAAGAGCAGTAGATGACATGATAACCACAGTTTTATTTTTTCTTGTTCATATAAGTCAGATTTGCAGACTTTAAAAATTTATAAGTTATTATTATAACCAGTCCTGTACTTCTCCAATCTCTGTTACTGTTTTCTGTACATTTGGGATTAGATTCCTAAGTGATAAAGGACATTTATTTGTCAAGATCTACAAAAATCCTTCATCACCTGGTTCTCCTTTCCTCAGCAGGTTCCTCAAGAGTGCTCAATGAACAGATGAGTTACTCAAATGGGTCATCTATTTTCTTCTATAAGATGACCTTCAGTACTTGCATGTAATCTCGCACTGCATATTTTTCCTCTTTTTTTGAATGCTTGGGTAGTACTCTTTTTGTTAGTTACAAGCTCTCATGCCTGCTGTTTTACTAATGATCTGTAGAATTATTGGCTTCTGAGTGATGTCTGGAGCATCAACTCTGTTGCACTGGCATTGTGCAGTGACATAGAGCCTGAGTGTGGTAGCTCAACCCACTCTGTAATGCTGGAGATGCAAGCATGTTTAGTTTTAAGTTGACTTCATTTTCTTGCACTGATTTGAATAGAAATGGTACATTTTTCTGACAGTATTTTGAAATCTGGGAGTATTTTTAAGGGTACTTTCAGGGACTGTATTTATGCATTAAGCATGGGGATCTTAATAGTTACTTACCTCGTGCACATTTTCAAGTAAGTGTCCTGAAAATGGACTTTTAATTACAATTGAATTTTCCCGAAGTACTACAAATATTAGAAACAGATTTTTAGAACGGTTATGCACATAAACCTTTTAGGAAACAATTTGCAGAAGGGTGCCTGCACAGTGTGAAATACTTACTGAATGGGAGATGAAAGGAGTGTTTGTGTACTTAGAAGTATAGGATGGAGCCAGCACTATCATAATAAGAACAGTCTGATTATATTTACTGTTCAAGATTTGATGTGGACAAAGGATTTGTTGTTTATACTGTTAAAAAAAAATTCTTAAATAAATCTTTATTTACAGAAGCTGCAGAAGCCAAACCTGACACTGTTAATGAATGCTTCGCAGCAGTTCAGGAAAAACAGTGAGTTATTTGCAAAAGGTTGCATGATATACTGATAGATAAAGTAGGCTTGCTAAATAGGCTTTTTGGTTGATTTGGAGGTTTTTTTTGAAATAGTAAATGAGAAAAGTAGCATTTTTCAAACATGGCATTTAATAATGAAGAATAAAATAAGTCATTAAAATGAAGATATTAATCCTCTCTTAAGCCCTTTTCCTTCATCGAGTTCATCCTCCATCCTGCCCAAGCTCACCTCTCCATTTCTAGACATTCCCAAATGGCTCCTCTCTTGTACATTAATGTACGTGTGTTTTTCCTTTTTTTTTTTTTTTTTGTACTTTAAGGTGATCGTGGTGATTCTAGAATTGAAAGTCCTAAGTCACCAAAGAAAAGTCTCAAACAAAGAATCCCATCAGGTGCAAATGTGAACAAAGGAGACAGTGAAGAATTGTTTAATCAAGATGTCTCAGCTGCAAGCAACCTGGATGGAGAAGATTTGGAGGAGGAAGAGGAGGAGGAGGAAGAGGATGAAAATGACAATGGAGATGGTGATGAAGATTATGAAGAGGAGGAGGAGGAGGAGGAGGATGAAGATTTTACAGAAGATGAAAAGGAGGAGGAGGAGCTGGAAGATGAAGAAACTCAATCTAATGAAATAATGGAAGAAGAGAAAACAGTACCTAAAGGGCAAATTAATCAGAAATTAGAGTGTTTCAGTAAAGCAAAGTTTGAAGGGGATGCTCGATGTGGAACTGGAGATGTCTGTGATGATGATGAAATAACTAAAGAACAGGATGAAAAGGTGGAGGAATCTGTTGATATTCCTGTGTCTTTCATAGCTTGTGAACGGTTTCAAGAAAATAGAACAGTCGCATCTCCAAAGATGATGAATAATGAAATATCTTGCAAGTCAGTACCAAAACAAGCTGTCTTTCAAAATCTAAATAATCTGCAAGATATGCAAGAAAGTTGGAACAGGAAAAGCGTGGTTGAGGAGAAGTTTCACAGAAATGCTGACTCCTGTTTTGCAGACTCTGAAATGACAGAGTGGAAAAAAGAGATACCTCAGCCTCTCTTAGATAGTTGTGGTGTTAAGGAGAAAAAGTCAAACTTCAGTGATGGCTTTGAAAGTGGCAATAATTCTTGGGTAGCAGAAAAAACCCCAGGACCTGAAAGTGAAAGACCAGCCTCTGTCATGCTTGAACATGTGGATGGTGAAGATACTGAGGAAGAGGAATATGAAGGAATAGACGATAAAGGCGGTAAACCACTGAAACAAGAAAGTGAAAACTTGCACTTAAATAAGCAGGAAGAAAATCTGAGAGCAGCATTTCATTCAAGCACCGAAGTAAGTATATAAGGATGACTCAATCACAAGGGTATTTTCTGAGGGTCAGATAGGTCAGAAACACATAGTAAACTGGACTTCTCTTAAAACTTTTTTTTCACATATATGTGTCTTTTGATCATCCATTTTTGATGTCAGTGACTTGGAGTCAAAACAGTTTCTTTGCTATGGTATGGTAATGTATTGTAGTGTGGAAAAAAATAGGCGGTAGACTCTGGAACCGGTTGATTTTTCTCAGTTCTATGTTACAGTTTTTATCCATGAAGTTTTACTACCATTTAGGAAAATTCATGGTCTGATAGCTGAACGTGAGGAAACAAAAAGAATTTTGTGTAAGATAGAGAGCAGGAAACTAATGATTTTCTGTGGAGCAAAGTAGAGGAAAAAAAGAAATAGGCTCTGGAATGTTGTAGCTTAAATGAAGCTAGAGTTAGACTGACATGAGGAATTGCTTATGGAGCAAAGATGATGTTTCTTACTGATCTTTTCAGCTGTTTTGGTTGATCTCTTTTAGGAAGAATCATCTGAACACGAAGAAGAAAAGGAAGGCGCTGGCAAAAAGCAACAAACTACAGTTGTTGAGGATGTGAAAAATTCTGTTTGTAATGATAGGCATGAAGTCCACAAAGCTTCAAAGGACAACTCTGGTGAGAGAAATGACTTTGTAAATCCTGACTCAAGTTCTTCCTCTACAAATACTAATGTCTAGAAAATGAACTAAAATGGTGATTGACTCCTGTGATAGCAAAATTTTCTCTTGTCGCTGAGTCCTAGTGGGCATTGGCAGAGAAGGAAAGCAGATTGTGCTGCTTTTCATTCATTCTTAAAGAACTGACATTGTAGCATTGTATACCAAGCAATGTGATATGAAGCAAGTGCCATTCTTGGTTTATTGCTATATTCTTCCTGAAGTGGTTTGCACAGATGGAAAAGAGAAGAAAGACTAGAATGTCTTGAGTGACAACAGTATTCCCTTTTATGATGAATACTGTCACATTGAAAGGCTGTGATTGCTCTTGGCTGAAGCCATGGAAGGATTCGAGTCAAGCTGAGAGAAAGCTGTTCCAGTGCCTCACCTTGTCCAGTTTCAAGATGTAGGTCTCTCCAGCACCACGTGTTTGTGCTTGAAAATATTACCAGCCTAGTCAGAGTGGAGCACTTTGATACTTACCTGAGGTCTGACAGTAGAAAGAGAAACCATTTCCATTGTCTGTCTCCAGAGAGTAGCTTGTTGTAATAGATGATACTAGAGCATGTGTAGCTGCTGCTCAGATGTTGCACAGGGGGCACTGGCATCACCTGCTATATTCTAGTGTTGTGCCTATACCTGCTCTTCTGTCTATATGTATTTTACCTTAAATATGTATTTGGCATAGTGTTAAGTAGTCAGAATTTTGATTGGAACCAGCAGTTGCCTCTTCTGGGGTGGGTCCCTTCATGGGCATCCAGCTCCTTCCCTCTTCTTTAAGTGCATGTTTCCACACAAGTGAATCCTGAATCAGTTTTTCTTAATGGAGTAGCTTAAAATAGAAATACTACAGTAAAATCTGGCTAGGAACTCCCTGAGACTGAACCTTAAAATTGTCTGGTGGAGAAGATGTTTGAATTTTAACCACCCCCCAAGACAGATATGGCTTTTGTGTGTTTGGGTTAAGTATTTGAGGTGTGAGCTTCTGTTTTTAAATGGCAATGCTTAGGTGTCTAGCTTCTGGTGAGGGGCTGGGTAACAACTTTGTCAGGTAAGATCTTTCCTAGTAGCACAAAGGGAGCATTGTTTCTTGGTGACTTTGTGGATATTAGTATGAGGAGGTTTTGGATAGTGTTTCTATGGTACCCCCTGTACAGTGGAAAGTGATAGTAAATACCAAATTTTGGAGCTGAAGGCTGGAGAGACCTTAACACTGTACACAACAGGACTGCAGGATACTGGAGTATCTTCCTGAATGTTACCCAAGCGCTTTGGATATTGCCTGTAGCTTTGTCAGCTGTTATGCATGGCCCTCTTCTGAAAGAAAGGAAGCAAAAGGAGCTGGAACTGGAAAGGAGATAACATGATACGTCTGGGTGGGAAGAAACACTTGAATAAAACTTGCTTCTTAGTTTGTCCTCGTCAGTGGAATCTGCATGTTTGGATGTACAAACACTCAAGCATCTCACTTCTTGCCTTACTTGTAGGTGCCCTTCCAACAGTGGGAGTAGAGCAAGAGGAGGATGCTGAATCTCCCTGGGATTCTGAGGTACTTTTTGTGTAGGACACAAGGGTTTCCACTGCAAGAAACAGGAATAAGATCCAGAGTCACTTGAGAGCTTCCTTCTGATTTGGACACTACTGTTGATAAGGCCTATCTCCTCTTTTCTTCCTTTGCTGTATGTTTGTAGCTGGGGACCCTTGAAATACTTCTGCTCTAGGCCAGCTGCTCGGTTAGGATTGGAATGAAGTAAGGCTGAGCTAATGGCTTGGGTCTCAGCAATTGGCCTTTTTTGGTTTCTAGTATATTGCTGAAATAGTGAAGTTCCTTGCTGCTTAAAATATTCTGACCTTTTCACAGAGGCTGGCAGGATTGTTGCTTTTTCACCATACAGCTGTAGTCTGCTGACCTAGTTAGCTGTTGTCCTTGGGGTCTACAGCCTAGGTGCCTAGCTGCTTCTGAACAGATCCTCTACCTTTTAAAAGTAGTGGCCCTTTTTAAAGTCATGTTCAGCAGAGACACTGCACATACTGGCCTTGTTTGCCTTTTTTGTTCTTTGTCTGTGGCAATGGGCAAGGTCTGTAGCTAAGTCCTGTCAGATTATACCCTTTTCTGACCCAGAGATTGGGCAACTGAGTGGCATTTTAAAAACTTTCATTCCATTTCCAGAGTCTCATGTGAAGGGTGAGACAGTATTCATGTTACAGTTCACATGTACTTCCATCACAATCAGAAGCTAAGCTATTTCCTAATTATGATACATTATAGGCATTTCTTGGCCTATCAGCTTTTGCCACACAATGCCATTAATGCCTTAAAGCCAGTCATCTAAAATTACCCCTCATAGGTCCTACTACAATGCATCTTTCATAGTTCTGTTTCTCTAAAATATCTAGTCTTATTTGCAAGACCATCATTTGAAACTTGTTTCTAGTTCCATTTCCCTCTGCATAATGTCCATCCTATTCCATGGTATTTCTAGGTCAGCATTTCTTATCTCGAAGTTTGCATACAGATACATACTACGTGAGCCTTCTGTCAGGCTTTGAGAACTCTTTATGAATCCATTTCCCACAAGTCTCTCTGGTTCTTATGAGAAAAATAGACCTCTTCCCATCCCCTTCTTAAAAATGCAGAGCTAAAACATTAGTTTTAGGGTAGTTGCAAGCTCTGCCTTGCTAATCCTTGTTCAACTCAAATGGCTCTGGCCACGGGAGCAGCACTGTGTTCGTTCACCAGCGCAGGATATCTGCCTGGGGAATGTCAGTACCAACTTGAATGTCAGATACAAGTTCAGTACAAATATTGAACATGGTTGTACACTGCAGACATGCAGCTCTTGGTTCACAACTTCTGTCTTGAGTTACCATGTTAATTCTTGTTTGTGGTTGTCCAGTTTGTCAGAGTTTGTCAGCGTGGCAGAATCATGGTGTGAAATTTTTGCCTAAGATCTGAAAACAAACACAATTGCTGTGATTCTCCAATATACTGTATTTCGATGGATTCTTGCCAGGGGCCTTAAAAAATGTTTTTGTATCTAGAATACACTTGATACCATGCTACATAAATTGGTTTTTGTATAGAAATGAGTTGAAAATGCATTTTTATCAATTCACATTCATGTGTTTTAGGTTACACAGGAAGATTCTGAAATGCCAAGAAAAATATCATCTGATGTGCTGCTCCCAGCTGCAGAGAGACATGGAGCACGGTCCCAGATTGTGTCAGGGGAAAATGACAATGGTAACTTCCTGGTGGCCTAATGTTTGTCTCTAAGCATTTACAGGCTAAAGTAAACTTTTATCAGTGTCTGTCTCAGAAATGCTGTTATGGTGTGAGTGCAGACCATACCAGTGAAGTGCTTACTGTTTGTTGATTAATGCCAGTAGTAACAGCACTTGCTGGCCAGTTTGGAAAGGAAGTTCTTTGTATTATTTGTGTTCTTCAGATGAGTATCTAGTTTTTTTGATTCAGGTTCTTGTTTCATAGCAATGACAGTGTGTGTCTATTAGAACTGACCTTTCTCAACATTTAACATTCTTAGATGTAAATGCAGCAGAAGACAACTTTGATCTGGCTTAGCATTTTTGTCTCTCCTAGCTTAACCTTTGATAGCATTTTGATAGCTTTATGTTGTGCTTTGCCTAGGAGCTAAAATAGGACTACAAGTACAGGGATTTTTGCTGAGGATTTCTGCCTGTAGTTTGTGACACTGTCTCTTGAGCATCTTGAGCAAAACTTAGCTTCCAGGAGCTTCAACTGTAGTTGTTTTTGCCATGGAATTCTGTTTAGACAAGAATTCTACTAAGACAAGTTTAGGATCAATGTGAAAAGACAGTAGAAGGTGGTTATGGGTTTTTTTTAAGGTCTTTCCATACTGCTGGACCACCGGCTTTACTGAAATTGAATACTGTTTAGTTTTGTAGTGTTGGTTTAGGGTTTAATATAAAACATAAAAAAATGTATTTAAATATAATTTTTTTGCCATGAAGCCATTCTTAATAGTTCTGAGTATTCTTTCATATTCTTGTTTAGTGAGAGGACTCAAACTGTAAGGTGACTTAAGTAGAGGATTCAAGAAATGTAGGTGGGATTGTGTAGGTTTGAAAATTACTTAATGTTGGACAGAATTAAAAAAAAAATATTTGGAACTATGTTATAAATGGAGATTAAAACCAGACAACATTTGTTTCTGTTGTTCCCCTGCAAGGTATACCACAACAATCTGATGAACACTGCCTTGATTTTACCTAGTTAGACATACATGAGGTTTCTGTGTCTGCACCCATGCGTTCTTAGTCCCATCAATGGAAAAGAAAATGCTCCTCAGTATTAAGCACTTGTAGACTAATCACAGTCATAATGCTGTTTTATGATCATTCATTACAGCAGACCAGCTTTGGCTTTTGAAATAATCCTTTTAGAAAGCAGGATTCAGCTCCTCAAAAGGACGAAATATTTTAATCTTGTTCTGTTTACAAGCATGACCTTACTGCTTCACCTATATTGTCGTAGTTCTGTGATAATTGTTTTTAAATCCAACGTGCATGGTGGGAAGTATGCATTGTTCTTTTCTTGTATACTGAGACACATGCTGCATGATGAGGTAAATGGAATGTTCAGTGTTGTACTCTTGATGAAATTATGGTTGAAAATAATACTTAGTTGTAGAAACTACTGATGCTTAGTGCAATAAAAAGTATGCACAATTTTAAAAAGTAACATTTCCCAAAATATTTTTCACTTCCAGGCTCTTTGGAGAAACCCAATAATTCACAGGTAAGTATTTGTTCATGTCAGACTGATTACTTGCTCTGCTCATTAAATAGTTTGTAGTTACTTTGAATTTGGTGTTTTATCATTGAATTGTCTTTCATAGCTGAAGACTCCCATATCTGCTTTGGAAATGAATGAAACTTCTAAAAACAGGCAGCAGAAATCAGGTAATATTTGCCTTAAATGGTTCTGGGTTTAGCTTCATAATCTTTTAGGAGTATTTAATAAGGCATGTGTTTTATGTTTTGCAGATCTATTGCAGGAATTTGATTTAGAAGATGTTGAGGATATTGAAGGTATTCATGACTGTCTTTTTGTCATGTTCTTTCATGGACTAACACATTGTAATTGTAAATCTTTTCCTGATTTTAAATTAATGGTTCTAACAAGGTATTCTGGAAGCAGAAGGACTACTGAAATATGCACCTGTACATGTTTGCTCCCTCCTGTAGTCTACCATTCCATGATGCTGGCTTCCTCCAGCATACATGTTGTCATCTCCCCTTTTCAGGCAGTCCTTAAGATGGAAGAATATTGTTGCCTTGTGTCTTTCCTGCCTTTTCCCTTATTCTCTGCCAGTTACACAGAAATTCCACGATTGATTAAGTACTATGTGAAATAGATCTTATGGGCTCCAGAGATCCTAAAATCTTACTTGAAGACTGAGACTTCAAACTCAGCATAGCTCCTGTTGAAAACTTCTCTGATGGGCAGGACTAAAGGGGAGTTTGGGTTGCTTTTGATTACAGCACTCTTGGTAGTGATAACTCAGGACACTCTACAGTAATTTCTGTGATGCCACCTACAAATGTTCCTTGACCACCAGCACATCTGTCTGTTTTTACTGCTGGCTGGAGCCTTCATCTGCACCAGCAAACAGTTTGATATTGGGATATCTATAAGCATGAGTAAAGTCTAAAGCTCCTCTTGCTGAAAAACAGGAAAAAGGAAAAATGCCTGTGTTGCTTGAAGAGCATTATCCTTAAATAATCCCTAATTATTGCTGTTACTATTGTCTTTAGTATTTATCAGACTATTTGAAATGCATCACTTACTAAGAGATCATCATAACAACCCTGTGAAATAAATGCTGTCAATCCACTCATGACTGTTGTGTGTTGTAAAATGCCTTGTGCTGAAATACCCAACAATCAAATCTACAAAAATCCTCAAAAATTTTACCCGGGAGTGAGGTGGGAGGAAAAGGTTGTTAATTCACACGGTGTAATTTCGGGTCAAAATTGACCTCTGGAGACCTTTATGACTGACTGAGGAGCTCAGACTCCAGTTCAGACATAAAGTTGTAACTGAGCTTGTATTAAATGTTAGAAACCCTTCAAGGAATGAAGGCTTGCAAAAGTACTCACCCAAAGCCGAAAATGCCAAGTGAGGTTTTCCCTTTTGTATTTTTATGATGATACCTTTCTATTTTTCTCAGTCTTCTCATTTTTCTTGTAGGAAGGATATCATGTCTCTCTTTAGCAGTGAAAGTTTAAGTATAGAAAGGCTATTGTATAGAATCCATGGTGTTATGGAGCAAGACAGGAGGTGCAGAGTAATAAGGGTGAAAAGCCTCCATCTCTAGTTTTTAGATTCCCCACCTGAGTTGCTAAGGCTAGTTTCTTTCTGAAAACTTGTCACTTGAAAGTGTACAATGTGCCTTCCACAACAACGACAGTAAGGTGCTGCTTCTAGATTGTATCTGGGGTTATCTGAGAAGTTTGTGACCTGCCCGTGTTATATGGAAATTCTGAGAGAGCATAGAGTGGAATCCAGTTTTCAGCAGTAGGAGCAAAGTGTTCAAATCATGGACTGTTTCTCAGCATTATACAAGTCTGTCTTTCATTCCCATCTGTCTTCTGAAACAGATAAGGTAGCAGTTTGAAATACTCAGTCCAGATCCATGTCTAGAGTCAAATTTGTTTCATGCAAAAAGTATAAGCTGGGGCCTTAAAATATTTCAAAGCTGTGATTTTTTTTCATGATTTTTTGTGCACTGCACATAGGGAAGTTACAGTTGCTGGAGCCATGTAACTAGTTACTGTATGGCACACGGCATGTCAAAGAGAGAGATCGAGATAACACACCTTTAAGAGACAGGACTGGTTGATTTATGACCACTTGCAGCAATGTTCAGCATATTTCCTTTAAATGCCCTGTAAGAAAGTAAGCTACAGATGCATCTTCAATCAGTTTTATGGTAACTTTTGTCTCTAAGAGCACACAAATTAGAGGGGTTGCATTATTTTCTGTTAAGATTTTTCTCACAAATATGATTCAAGATGCACTCTAAATGTAAATAAGTAGTATTAGGTCATGCTGGTTATCAAAATACAGTTTTCTCATTGTAGGTGAGCACTCAGGATCTACTTTTCATATGTCATCAGCAGCTGAAAAAGAAGATGATAAGGATGCCATTGAAAACTATGGAGTATGGGTATGTAACACTAAAGATTTTGAATTAGGAGTCTGAATCAGTAAATTGTATTATACACTGTAAAGCAAAGAATTATATATTACACACATGTAAAGTAAAGGGAACTTACCAGTCAATGAATAATTCTAGAGAATCCTGTAGATAAAGGTGGTATAATAGCCTGAAGTAAAATGGCATGCAGTCTTCTTATGGTGGGGAATATTCTTTATCATTATATTGGATAATTGCTGCTTCACTAATTTGTTTCCAGCTGGTTTGCTTAGACTTTGTTCAGTGTTTTTCCTTTAACACAAGAAACAGTGCAGTCAAATTCATTTTTTTTTTGTACACAAAAGGCACATTCAAGTAAAGAAGGAAATTTGTCTGTAGTATGCTGATCTATTTGATTAAGTATTCCTGGTCTTCCACTTTGTAAGAGAAGAAGAAACAAAAAAAAAGTTAAATTCTGTGCCCTTCTCAGTGCTTTCCCTGCCTCTGCAAAATATGTGCTTGTTTGGCTATGTTAGTAAGTGTTTGGAAAGGTTTTTTTCAGAGGACTTTTTAGACAGGAATAGGGTAGGCAACCTGTTTGTGTTGGGCATACAACAGGAGAGGGAGAGTACTGGATAGAGGCGTCTGGAGTCTTCTGTAGCACCTCAAGGAAGAGTGTAGCAAATTACTTCTACCGTACACCCAGGTATCATGAAAGAGGAGCATGCTTAGTAATAACAGGCAGAGCATGGAACTCAGGCCTGCTGGAAGGTGGTAGTGGTTGGCCAGTGAACTTGGGAAATGGAGAGGCTGGTAGCTGGCTGAGGTGTTCCTTCCTCATTCTGAAATTAGGAATTTTTGCAGAGAGAGATGGGTTTGGCTAACCAGAAGAGACAGAGGAGTTGGATGGTCTTAGCCCATTGGGACTAAGGCTGCAGGCCTGTATGGATGGCACTAGGAAGCTTTTGGGGAAGGAGCATGCTGGGAGAAATGTGACACATGATGGAAGCAGTCAGAGCTGTTGAGGAGCAGGGCATGGGGTCAGGGACATGAGGAGACTGGGGGGTGTTGAGTAAGACATGGTATGGTTTTCACATAAGTATGGGTTCCTGCCTTTTGGGATGAGGGAAGGAATGGACAGGTTTCCCTAATAAAAGCTTTTCTTCAGAGCTTGGAGTGGAATTTAACTTCTGCACCCTGGGTGAAGAAATAGGCCCAGTTCTCCATGTGATGGACAGCTAAAAGTTGTCATGTTCATTAGTACTGTATTAACTTAGCTGGCAGGGGATTCCAAAATGCCAGACAGTAGAATAATGGAGGAAGGAAGGTGAGGAAGCATAGGTAGTTCCAAAGAAAAATGGTATCAAAGCAAAAAACAAAACAAAACAAAAAAATTGCTTTCTAACAAAGGCCACTGGTTACAGAAAGCAGGCAGGCCTAAAGGTAAAAGTAACCCTCGTCTCGACAACTCCAATCCTAGAAAAATTCTTATCTCTAGTAAGTCCTAGTAGCTAGTTAGTCCTTTATTTTTAAGAAAAAGGTGAGTAAGTTAACCTTTAATTTACTATCCCTTGATTTGTATTATAAAAATGACTTTCAAAAGATCTTGATGCTGTTATTTCTGTTACATGATAGGATGAATTTGCAATGGAACTTACCTAGATTAACTGTAACTTCCTTTTTCTTGGTAATCTTTTTGTCTGTACCTGTTTACTTAAGGATAAATATATTTTAGAAACTACCAACTTGTTGGAAAAAACAGCACATGAAAATCAGATTGACAAAGCAGAAGTTTCACATCAAGAAGCCTTAACAAAAAATGAGGAAGCGCACAGTGCTGACAAGGAGTTAAATCTAAAACCTTGGGAAGAAAGATACGAAAGAATGTGGGTTGAAAATGAGAAAAGGGAATTGAAAACAAATTTTAAAAACATTACAGCAGAGCTGAAGCAGTTGTTTGGTGAAAACGAAGCTGGGAAAACTACTTCCCATGTGGAAGAAATACCAGAAGACGGGTTTGGTGAAGAATGGAAGAGTTTGCACATTATTTCATCTCCTGTGACAGAATCAAGTAATAAGTTAGAAAGCCAAGGTGAATTTGGAGACGTTAAACTTACATTAGTTGGAAAAGTACCCAAAATGGAAATTGCATTTCCAAGTCTTGGTGTTCTTCCTGATCAAAGTAGCTTAAAGACAAATGCAGAAGATACCTGGAATACAGATGAAGAAGCTGGCATGAACAGTGTTGATAACAGAAAGGTGTCTCTAGCAAAAGGAGAGAAAAAGAAAATGCCTACTGTGGAAACAGAAGAGAATAATGGAAATAGTAAAAATGCAGAGGAAGGTCCTGCTCACTCCTTGAGACATAGTTTAAAATCAGGTATTTTGGGTGACGCTTCTAATATTCATCCTAAAATAAGACCTGTTTGTACAAGTGATGAAAATGCACATTCTGTAACAGAAATGAAACTTAAAAAATACTCTGGATTTATTGATGATGTTCCCAAGGACTGCCTTATGAACAGTAATATAGGAGAAACAGAAACTGAAAGTCTTTTTGCTAGTGCTCAGGAATCATGTGCCATGCTGGAGAGGAATCTTGATGAAGAGCTAAAACGAGATATGGAAAGATTTAAGATTAAGGTAGGAATGCTGCAAACAGTATTCCTGGCTTTGGAGAAAGAGAAGGTACAGCTGCAAAAAGAGGTAGTTGACCTGCTACTCCTCATTCTTTAGTCTTTCTCCATATCAGTGGTCCTGTTCACTTCAGCTATTCATCATTAAATGGAGATGCTTTGTGCAAATTAGCCGTTGTTTGAATGAAAATACTTATGAAAAAAGAGAGCAGTGGTGAGTTACCTTTTCCCCCTTTTTCAGAATGCACTATTGGTCCAGTTTAACAGTATATGGCACTCAGTTCCAGTGTAAGAAGTTATCACTTCATTGACATAAAAAGAAGTGCACACAAATCCGTTTTGATTCTGAAACAGAGAACGAAAATAGCTTCTGAACAGGGTCTTGACTGAAATTTTCGTTTGCTGTGATTTCTGCATGGTGTGTCTTCATTGCCTTTCACATAAATCTGTGTTTGCTGTGAGTGGAGTTGTTTCTACTTGTGAGTTTGGAATCTTCTTCCCTGCTACCCTACTACCCTCCATGGAGGAAGCAGTAAGCAAGCACACTTCCACTTGATTTTTTTTATTTCTGTTTTTAGAACTGACATTGTGCAGTCCTCCTAACTCTGTAATCCATCAGTAATGCTTTTACATTTTTGTTGTTCATCTTGTTTTTAAGATTCACTGTTTTCTTTCTAAGGACTCTGTTTCTGTTACATCATAGAATCATGAGTGAATTTGAAGTACTTCCAATGACAATACGCTTTGTAATGTAATTTTTGTGAAAATACTTGTCCATATTTTTTTTTCATTTTACACGTTTTCAGAGGTAAACCCTGAATTATTTAATCTTGGATATTGTATTTCTCTTTTATGAAAAGACTGATTAATATTTGAAACTTAACTTTCTTTTTGTAGGTTGAGAAGGGAAATAGCAAAGAAAGATGTTTCAATACACAGACAGTGGCAAAAGAGGAAAATGTTGATAAATTAAATACACCACCAGGCAACAGTACTAATCAGAAAATGAAAGAAAAGCTTACCCTGAGGAAGAATGACTGTTTGAAAATGGAGGATGAAAACACTACAGAAGAAAAAGTCAACAAAAATTTTTCACCTGAGGAGAGGTCAGAAATTATTAAAATGCCAATGAAAGTATAAATTAAAGACATGATCTCTAATTCTTATTTGTAGAATTACTTAAGTATCTTTTAGGTTTTCTAATATTATACTAGTTGAAGCAGTTTCTATAGTGGTGGAAGCAATACTGGGTAGTCTACTGCTTCACAAACATTTAAGAAAAACACATTCTTTTTAGGAAGAGGGAAACAATATTACCAAATAAATCTCAAAAGTTTGAAAGGGGCATTGATATTTTTATGAAATCCTAAGCAGAAGTGTTTTTCTGTCTGTCCTTCAAAGGAATCTCTGCTCTTAATACATCCTCTAATGTGGATGTAAGATACTGCCTGAATCTAGTTCAGGTTCCACATTCCTCCCTCATTCTTAGGGCAAGGCTTTTTAATACTTTTAAATACTCCACAGTCCTTGGAGTTAAGTCTGTGTTTTATCAAAGATATTTTTCATCTCAGTCGTTTCTGTGCATCATCTTAAGTGTGTCTGTTTCAAAGAAATATTTTCTGTGAATATACTCAATTGATAATTTTTTTTCTTTCTGTTTAATGCAGTGAATTTGACCTGAATCATGATGTTGCAGAGAAAAATAAAGGGCAGACTTCAAAGCAGAAGGCTTATCAGCAGATGAGCTCTTCCAGTGGGAAGAATTTTCGAGTACCAGATGATAGCACTTCCAGTGAAACTTCTCAAGAGGAAGGAAGGTACTGAAATATAAGAATGTTATAACTAAAACTTACTTAATGATAAAAATTGGCCTAAAGCTAAAGGTAAGTTTTTTGTAAACCCAATGTGCACAATGGTTTTTGTTCCTTCACGTGACAATAAGACCTGATGCCTTTTGTGTTCAAAAACACATCTTTTTTGCTTAATGTGCTTTGAACATCTTAGCCAAGTTCATGATAGTGTGCACAAGTGCTGAAAATTACCTGGAGGTCAGTGTATATGTAAACATGTATTTTATATTTTTAAAAAGGGAGAGGAGAGACTTTACAAGAACAAAGTTGCTATTTCATCACACGCATGTTAGAGTTTGAGGTTTTTTCTTTTTTTTTTCTTCAGCTGTATGTCCTCTTGACTTCTTGCCTACCTCAGACTTCACTGTAGGGGTCAAAATGAGAAACAGATATGGTTGACAGGGTACAAGCACTGTTCGGCAACAGCTAAAACACTGGTGTGTTGTCAACACTGTTTCGGTCAAAATTGTAACGCACAGCATTGTGTGGGCTGCTCTGAAGAAATTTAACTCCATTCCAGTCAGCCTAAGTACACTAGAGAATCCAAAATTACGGTTCTTTGACCTGTAAGAGGATAAATACTGAAGAGAACTAAACCTCTAATTTTGAACAGGGAATGCACATAACTATGGATCTGTATATCTCCATGTCTGTGGCTGTATGATTCCTAACACTGTGAGTGAACTGTTATTTCAACTACTTGCTTAATATCTTGTGAAAAAAATAATCCTCCAAAAAATGATGATAATTTCTTCCAGTATTCACCTACATCTAAAAAAATTCTTGTGGTAAATTTTACTTTAATTGCCTACTGAAATAAGTTTTCCAAACTTTAGATATTGTTCCTAATGCAAGATAAATATTCCAGAACTAAAATACATTTCTGTTTTCCAGACCTGCAGCAAAAACAGCAAGTGAAAAGAACAAGGTACTGTAAAATTAGTTTCTTGATAAATAGTTTTATCAGCTTTTAATCACTCAGATGAGATCAATCAGATGTGAACTGTGTATGAAAGACTGATGCATGAATGACTCATTAATATTACATAGTTGTATACAGAAAATACTGTATTGTTTACAGGTCAACATACAGATGGACATAACTGATGATCTTGATTTAACTCACTCATCTGAAACAACATCAGAGGATGTCAAATTACCAACATCCACCTACAAAGAGGCTCTGTTGCTCTTAGAACAGCTTACTGTGGATCATACAGGTATGTTCTAAAGTCACTTTTTCTCTCTTAAAACGTGATTTCTTTGTGTGCACTCCTAGGTATCTTGGTTCATTTGTATTTAAGATAACACCTCCCCACTGCCCCGTTGTCACTGACCTGTGTGTATACAGAGCAGCTGTTTTTCCTATTTGTTTCCTTTTGCTTTGCCTGAGTGGTGGTTTATCTTCTAAATACATTTTTCTGAGGTGCCACCAGCATGGCTGAAAGGCTCAGCTATGCCCTGCAGTGGGTCCATTGCCTCTGTCTCGCATGTCATGTCCTGTCATGTCTTCTCCCAGAGAACTCCCATAGGCTTCAGTCTTCCCACTACCAAAATTTTATCACCTACAGCAAATGAAATAATTTACACATTAGAAAGTATTTATGCAGATGTGCATCTTTGTCTTTTCTATCTAAAAATAGGTTCTGCTGTTTTACTGAAAATTCAAAACATACTTCTTAAATATGAACAAATAATAGAGCATGAAAAAAATCGGTATGCAGCGGTCTGGAGAGAAGTAAGAAAACTGAAAAGTGAAAAGGAGGAATCAAAATTAATAGCAGAAGAGACTCAAGATTTGAAATCCATATTGGCTCATCAAGAAGTAGAATGGAAAAGTGATATCCAAAGCCTTAAGTATGTAATCTTGTGTTCTGATAATGTGTTACCTTGTCAGTGTCAATATGCCAGAAGGTGATGCAGATACATGTGATAGATGAGCAGCTTGTAGTCTTTTGTTTTTCTGTATTTTGAATCCCAGGGGCAAGTTATGCTGTAAAGGAAGGATGTAATGTCGGGAAAAAACACTTGGATATTAGTATCATCTAAAATCATCTGGCTGTTTTCCCTTTTTTTTAATAGCAAGAAAAGAGAACAAGAGAGTTTGTATGGGAAAATGAGATTTACAAGAGAGTTGATTCATATGAGATGTGTGTGTTTTTGTCTTTACAGTTTCTGTTGATATATAATAGTAGAAATTCAGGTAACTCCTCAGAAGTGTTTAGAGAAGCCTAGAGTGCTTATTTGTTTGCATGTTTGCTTATTTGAGAAGTCAAATTCAGAGTTACCCCATTCTCTATAATCCTGAGCTAGACTTGGATGATATGAGGATTTTAACCACTGTTTGCATCACTTCAATTCCTCTAAGACAACAAATTCCTCTTGATCAAAGTGTCTGTAATATGGAGATGACTTCTTCAAAAGTAACAGAAATGTGCATACCTCAGTATATTTACCTAGATAAACATCCAAGTGATAAAACAGTCAATGGTTTATTCCCATATATTGTAAAATTGATACCATGGATAATGGAATGATGTTAGAATTCTTTTAAAAAGTTAAAATTTAGAGTAAAAATATAAAATCTGAAAGTATTTAAGATTTTTATGGTTTGAGTTGTTTCTGCAAGTTCATGGTGTGGAATATCCAATTTTTATATCAGTGCTTTAGTTTCTCAACTATACTGTTAAATTCCAGGTTTACATTGAAACAAGAAGAAGAAAAGAGGCTCAGAGTAGAAACTCTATATGAGAAAACAAGAGAAAAGCTCAGAAGGATAGAAGAGCAATATTGTAAAGAGATGGAGGAGAAACAGCAACTTGAGTTACAGTCAAAGAATTTAGAAATGGAGTTAGTAACACTGAGAAAGCTCTTCAAACAGGTATATTAGATAATGACTTAAACACTTGGCTTCTTATTTTCTGCTTCTTTTTAATTGGTGCTGTATTCCAATATGCCTAAAGAAGAGGTGCTTTGTTCATGGAAGACGCATTTGATAACTATTGCCAGATTTTGCAAACAGCTGGTTTCCAAGTAGTCTCTTCCCCTTTTTTTTTTTTTTGTTTGTATTTCAAAGCCTGACTTTGAGTTATTTTTCTAAATTATTACAAAACATTCTGTATTTCTTCTTACTTTTTCAGAAGAAAGTTAAAATTTATAGGTGGATTATCATAGCTGTGGAAAGCAAAAATATTTACAAGGATAAAAGGGAGAGTGGGACTATATTGCTAGCTTTGGTTTTTCTGAAGGTGCAGGTAATTTAATTGTATTATTGTAGGTTGAAGACGAGCGTGATGAAACACAGAGACAGCTCTCTCAGGAAAAGAGTGCCAGAGCCCTGCAAGAAGGCATTTTGAACAGCCACCTTTGGAGACAAAAGGAACTAGAAGAAGAAACAAGAAGAACTATAGGAAAAAGTTCAGATGTAAGCAGATTTTTTTCTAATTAATTAAATTTCACCATGTTTGTTCTAAAGTTATAATAAGACTTAATTTTTTTCTGCTTCTTGATGGATTATTTACAGTTTACCAGTGTAATTTTACTGTGCAAATATTTCTCCTGTTTTCCCTTATGTCTTTAAAAGTTCTGGAAAGCAGTATCAGTGCTGTATGTACTTACATTGCATGAACAAGTAGAAAGCTAAAAGAAAACACTATTTATGCCATTTTTAAATTGTCTTGGTTTTATTTTCTTGACATTTTATCATCATTTTTAAGGTTTCTAGCAGTGTAACACCTAGCTACCTACATCCAGACTGACCAGGAAGGAAGTTGTTTGACACTCACTGTGTTCCCATTACTTGAGTTTTTTTTAATTATTTATTCCCTTATCAAACTTGAAGTATGAAGTTCTTTTCCACCTCCACATATTAAAGTTTTATGAAGGAAGATCAGCAATGAATTAAACTCTCGATATTAGTTAAAATAATTGAAGGAGAATAAGCAATCATAAACACTATCAAAAAAAAAGAAGTCTTGAAAAGTTTACTGCATTTACTAACAATGAAATTCTTGGAAGAATTATTTGTTCTTGGCTGTGCTGCCCAATACAGTGTGAATATGTTTACCTGGAAAAAAATTGTATAAAAACAGGCACTATAGAAGACTCTTGCATTCCAGGGGTGATTCAGCTGTATAGCAAACTTTCAAAAATGCTAACAAAAGTGTTAAGAAGACATTTAAAAAGGAAAATACCCTTTTTAGAATGGTAAACAGAAATTTTACCTCTAGTAAACAGAGATTTTCCCAGATTGGTAACACAGCTAAATTAATCTAAAAGGGAATATTTTAAAGGCATGCACACACAAGAAAGCACTGTCATTTTATGACCTTTATACCTGAAATATTTTAAATAATTTTATTATTTAGTTGCTGGTTTACAGGAAAAAAAGGCATTATGTATTTGGCATATTTATTTGTCGACATGTTATGCTTTTATTCCATATGTGCATTGGTCACGTGCACTGGTTCACAGAGTAGCTTATGTCTTACCTGAAATTTCACTCTCATCTTTGATGTCATGTTGCAATGTTAGAAACGTTAAAATCCAGTTTAATGCTGAAATGGTTTTGTAGGTTTTTGGGGTTTTTTCCCACCTGGATATTTATTCATGTTCCCTGTCATTCAGGAATCCGACACTGAGAGAGAAAAGGATCTGTTGTACAAAAATCAGTTACTGCAAGATGAGATTGCGATGCTAAGACTAGAACTTGATCAAGTAAGACTTAGGCACCAGGAGGAAGAAGGAAAATACTTAGAGGAAAATGAGACCTTGAAAGAAAAAAACGAAGATCTCCAAAAAGAGCTTAAGCTGAATGAGGAAGCCTTAACACAAACAGTTTTTCAGTACAATGGACAACTGAACTTACTAAAGACCGAATCTGCAATGCTAACTTCCAAACTTGAGCAGACAAAAGAAAGCAAAGACAGACTAGAGACAGAAATTGAATCATTTCGTTCCCGCTTGAACACTACTGTTCAAGAGCTTGAACGTCACCAGTCATCAAAAAGTGACGTGGAGCGGACATTTCAGAGAGAGCGTGATGAATGGCTTCGCTTGCAAGACAAGCTCCATCATGACCTCTCAGATGTGCGAGAAGCCAACAAGAACTTGTCTCAGCAGCTGAGTAAAGCTGAAAGCAAAGCTAACAGTCAAGAAAATGAGCTTCACCAGTTAAGACAAACACTCCGAGAAAAAACATTGCTTTTAGAAATAACACAAAAAGAATTAAGTCAAACCCAGTGTCAGGCAAAGGAATATGATCATGCTCGACAACTTGAGAAAGACCAAGTAAACAAACTTACAATAAAGCAGGAATCCATGCAGGAGCGATTGGCCCAGCTCCAGAGTGAAAACCTTCTGCTCCGTCAGCAACTGGAAGATCTGCAGAACAAGGGGATCATCAAAGAAAAAGTAGTGAATGATGTGCAAGATCGGTTTAATGATATTTTCAACAAACTCAGAGCTGATACTGAAAAGCAAGTTTACCTAGTGGAAGAGAGAAACAAGGAATTAAATGCCAAGTGTATTGATTTAAGAGAACAAGTCTTCAAATACGAGACTGACAAAATAGAGAGAGAGGTAAAATATAGACTTATAGCCATTTAAAGTTTTCCAGTTCTTGAAATTATTTTGTGTTTCTAAAGTGTGTCAGTTATAAGCCATATGCATAGGACCGGATAAGGATGATTTGTTCTGGTTTGTTGCGTTTCTCTTGAAATTGTGGAAGGTTTTGGTAAATAGGATGTTACTACTCAAATCTGAACTGAGAGCAGAAAAAACACACCCAAGTTTGCTTTGAATGAGAAAGATGATTCTTCTCTAGAACTCCCTTCATCTCTTTTTCTTAGTCCATCTTTTGCCTGGTAGAATTGGTTTAGGTGTTTTAAGTGTTGCACTGATGACACAAGTAAGAGTGATGTAAAAGGAAGAATGATCCAGTGTGTGACAGTTGAGAAATGAAGATGCATATGAATGAATTGTGTAAGATGGACTTAAACTAAGTTCCTACAGAGGAAAACATTGCTTCTCCCTAAGTTGCTATCAAAATTGAGGAGTATTATACTGTCCAGATGTTAATTTATGAGTATTCTGGGGGCTCTAAGGAGTCTGCCTGGAGAATGCATTACCTGTGTTCCTAGAAGTAGGTGGGGTATTCTGTAATGATAGAGTATTCTGGCCAATTTCAGGTAGAGTAATGACTTAATAATTGCCTCACCCATTTTGTTTAATCTCCCTCACTTCCTAGAAAATAGGGGCTAATAAAAGTCAATATTTAGACACACACTGGGGTATAGTTTGTCTGTGGAAGTCGAGACAGACACTGCGCTCAGAATGCTCCAAGCATCAGCACGTTGTTATCTACCAGTCTTTCATACCTTTTCTCTGTATCCTCCTACAGGCAGCTCTACACAGCTGTCAGGGCCTGTCTATTTATGCCAGCAGCTAGTCTGTAGACTCAGTGCCTCAGTTCTTCTCTGTTCCTTCTGCAGTTCTGGCTAGCCCCTTCCTGTCCCTAGCCCAGTCACCTAACCCTGTCTGTCCCTCATAGAGCATCTTACCTTATCGGTCCCTCCTGTCCCTGCCTCCTTACAGCACGGCCAGTGGACTCCAACTGAACTCCCTCTCAGCTAACTCACTCTTTTCCACACCCATAGCTGGGAGGGCAAGGCTGTGCCCACACTTGGATAATTAACACAGCTGCAACATATCAAAGTCAAGACTGCCCTCAGCACTATCTTTATCTGTCTCCCCACATTTGTCTCCTTTAATGATTTGAATAGTGATTTAAAATTACACTTCCTTCTTCCTAACAAGTCTGGAATCTTTGAGTGAGATAAATACAGGCACGTGTGAGATAACTGCTTTATTCTTCATTTGTCAGTTACAGTAAGGTGTGTGTGGGGAGAGAACTCCAGCAATGCTGTCAGTCATTTTAATCTGTGAATCGCTGTGTATTCTTCACACCAAAACAACAGATTCCCTCTGAAAATACTACATTTATATAACTATATGAACTATCCAGGTTTTAGTAAACCTACTATGCCAGTATAAAGGCAGTTGTTATTCTAAAACATACTTACTAAGACAGCTGTTAGAGGGTGTGATTCAACATAGTAGAGTGTATCTAAAAAGAGCTTTTAGATATAGGTATTGATTTAATTATATTTGTAAAATGTAGGAATGGAACAAAGAATGATGTGAGACCAAGTCCTACCTTTGGTCAGCGAAGTAATATCTGCAGTCAGATTATGGCTCTTGCATCCCAACAGATTTTTTTGGATTATGTTAGAGAAATTCCCATGATTGCAGTGTGTGTTTATGCATGGTTTCAAGAAGAAAAATACCTGGATCTTTTTTATGTATTAGGAAACAGAAATCCTCATGAACAGCTTCTGACAGTTTGGGGTTGCTCAGCTGAGAAAGATGGAGAGGTGATTGTGCACATGCCTGCTGGTGACAGACAATTTCACTTGAGTTCAGTCCAAAGACAAGTCTAACTCTATAATAAAATAAGTCAAAATAAAGGCATTTTTCATTTTTTTACAACTTTTTTCATGCTCATTTAATTGTTTTATTAGGGCATGATCAGACAGCTGCAGCAGGAGCTTGCTGATGCTCTTAAAAAGCAGTCTATGTCAGAAGCTTCTCTCGAAGTTACTACACGCTACCGCAGTGACCTGGAGGAAGACAAGCTGCGCTTGCAAAAGGAATTGGAAAAGGCTAAAACCAAGGTACATAATGTCTGTAATTACATGAATAAATCTTAGGGTGGCTATTAAAAGTAGGATTGGATGTTGTCCTAAAACTCCAGGAAAAAATTCCACAGGATAGACTTAGTGATGTGTGAATCAGTTGCATTGTTTTATAAACTTGGTGTCCATGTCTTTGACATGCGGATATTATGCCCTTGCTTGGACAAATTTTTTTATTTGCTAAGCTGCTTTTCACAATAGATTTGTGTCTATATTTATGTCTTGTTGCCTTTGGTTTAGCCAAGCAGATTGTCCGATTTCTGAAGAACAGTAAAATATTGGTCTGCTGTGTTTGGACGTTTTCATGCTGTCCTGCTTTCCCCCTGCCCCCACTCCCCCCACCCTGCCCTATCTCCAGGTAGCACATCGAATTCTGAAGGCTTTTGTAACTTATTCTGCATTTTTTCCACTTCTTTGGCCCTGTTATAATTTGCCATCCTTAAGTGATTTTCCTGCAAGGGAAGTATAAGCTATTTCTGAGTTAGGACCACCTTTCACAGTGTTTTTCCAAGGTATGGATATATAGAGGCCTTGGAGTTCTAAATGGAAAATAATTTAAAATTTGATCCTTATGAAGGACTTGTGAAGTCACAGCAGACAGATGAACTTCTTAATTCATGTTTTCACAGAGGAGCAAACGAGTGAATACAGAGAGCATCCTAAGTCACCAAAAGGGTCAGATCAGCAGTGTCAGTGCTGAGAACTGTGCTCTAGGAAATCTGTGGAGGGATGGAAGAGGCTGCTATAGAACACAGCTTGTGTTCATTTGCTAGTAGAAGCTGTGGAAGTACTTGAGATGATTAGAGTTCTTTGGGCAGAGAGTGTGGGCAGATATCTGCAGCACATGAATCCTTGGGCAGCAGCTCACTGCCCTGTATAAAAGCTCACCTGAAGACTGCAGATTCTTTCTGTGACTTTACAGTTGCGAGAGGTGGAAGAAAAGTGTCTAAATTCCGAGCGTTGTGTTCGTGACTTGAAGACTGCCTTGGATGAGAAGGAAAGAGAAGCAGCAGCTTCTGCCCAGAAACTGCAGGACCAGCTGTTGGCATCTTCTGAGACTAACACTACTGTAAAACAACTGGAAGAACATGTGCAACAGTAAGAGAACACAGTGGGGTGAGGTATCTCTCACTTGCAGGGATTGGTTGGAAACCACAGCATAGGTAGCCTTGTTGCAGCAAATTATTAAGATTTTAAAGGATGTTCTTTTTTTATTACTATTTTGCACTATTCTTTTGGAATTGGTGCTCTGGCAGATTTTCATAAGACCTGTATTTCTTTTTAAGCCTTGAAATTGAAAACACCAGATTGGAAGCCACTGTCCAGCAACAAAGCAACAGGATTGAAGCCCTGCAAAGAGACTTGCAAGCCTCTGCCTCAGTAAGCTGCACATGAATTTCCCCTTCAGTGACTCCTGAGCCTAGTTTCCTATTTCTGTGGGGAAATTTTATGGTGAGGTTTTCCTGGAGAGCCAAAGGGAGCTCAATTCCTGCATTCTCCTGAATAGAGGCTCCTCAGAAAACAGTGTGCTCTACTACCCAGCCATCTGGTTTTGAAAATTTTCCCATGCTATAGCAAGTCAAACATAACACTCTAAAAGGTCAGGATTTGACAGCAAAACTGGTGTAGCTATTGTCTGCTTTACACCCTTCATAACATCAGATGCTGTTTTGGGGACTGTGATGTTTTTCATTTAAGGTATTCATCGAGTTAACTGGTGGAAATTCCACAGGGTGTATTGATGCCAAGCCCTTTATGCTAGAGACCTGGCTGACATCATCAGACAGAAACAAAAATTACATGTCCCAGAGATTTTGCTGTGCAGAATTGCTTTTCCTTTGGCTACTTGCTGTTCTCATGAAACAGTGAAGAAGACTGCTTGTGGTATCTGCAAAACTCAATATGAGCCTTGGAATTTACCACTGCTTCCACACAGTGGTTAATTTTAGCTCAGATAAGGTGCTAACATCTGTGGCCTGAATTAAGAGATATTTTTTGTTGGGTTTTTTTGTATTGTAGCCAGTGAACTAGGGTTCTTGTTACAACTGTAGTTGTCAAGTATAGCTGAATGTATTTTGAAAATCGCTACATGTGATAGTTGAACTTTGTGATGTTCTGATACTATCAAGAGAAGTGGGAAGGCAGTCAAAAATCCTTCCACTTTGATTAATAGGGCATGATTTTCAGGTGTACTGGGGATGAGAAAAGCTACTCCTGCCTGTTTCTTTATATCCCATGTGGTCTTTTCTCTCTCTCTCTCTGCACCAAATGGCAGAGGTGATGATTGCTAACAATTTTACAGTGACGTCAAACTCGGGCCATTCTGATCATTGTTCCTGGGTGTAAATAGTGTACAAACAAACAGGTGAAGAGGTTCTGTGTAATACTTACTTTTATCAGTGAGGAGTAACTTCAATCTAGAAAGTCATAGTGTGTGTTCTTGCTTCTTGTAATGCCTCTATAGGTTCATAACCGCCTGGAAGACATGATAATGAGCTTACAGACAGCACAGGCAGCTGCAGAGGACCACCACAAGCAGGTACATGACAGGCTTCTGTTGAAGACTATTTTAGTCTTTGAATTTTTTGTGTATAGGTAATTGATGAAAAGATCACGTGGGCTGTGTAAGCACACAGCTGTTAAATATGCATCTGGTTTTAGGGCTGGGCACCCTCAAGGGAAAAGGCAGTAAATTTCCTAATTTTCTTCTGCTGCATTTTGTATGTGTTGTGGTGTGCAAGATAATTGTGTTCATCAGTGTGATTTATGTGATGAATTCTCTTCCCCGTCCCACCTGCAGGGAGTGAGCAAGTGGCTGTGTAATGCCTAGCTGGCTACCAGAGTTAAGCTGTAGCAGATGACTGATAGAGTGGATGTTGTGGATAGCCTGGAGATCAGTGGTTGAAAGCTGAAACAGGACACCAAACTTGACAAATCCATATTATCTTTGGAATTTTGTCAGAGCTTGTCTTGAGGCCGTGTCAGGTTTTTTTTTGGTGAGACCCAGTCTTTTACTTCCACTGTGAGGACTTGGGAAAGTCATACGCCCTAAGAACTTTTTTTTTATCTAAGACTTTGTGCTAGGTGTTTTGTCACTTTTTATAGCCAGTAAACATCTCTTGATTTTTCTTTTCTTTGATTTTTGTAATTTTCCTTTTCCTTAAAAAATGGCACTAAAAGCATCTAGTCAACTTGAACTGAATCAGCAAGTTCTGTTCAACTCAAGTGCATCTGTTAGGCAAATCTTTGTCCCTTTAGATAGAACCATCAATACCATAGTCAATTTCAAAATATTTTCTTGCTCTCATGAGATGTACAACTGTTACAGAAGCCATGAGGGTAGGGTATATTCTGTGGTGGGCACTAAAAATGAATACATTAGAAAGTATGTCATGAACTCTGGAGACCCTTTGGAAGAAAGCTACAGGATGATTTTGTATGTGTGTTTGTTATTCCCCTAAGTTCAACCTCATCTCACCACCCTTTGAGCATTCATTCTTTTTACCATCTTCAGTTTCTCTTCTTTGTTATGTTTCCCAAGCTGTGTTTTACATTCCACATTAACATTAAGCACAGACATTGGATGGGGAGAGAGTTTCCATTTCAGTTACCGGTTTCTGTTGCAGTGTTTTCTTTATGGTCACCTTAGTTTCTTCTTCTGGCACTGTTGCTTTTACAGGTGCAAAAGCAGAATGTGCTGGCTCTGACATCAAAGGAATTGCAGAGCATGTGGGAAGAGCAGTTTAAGTCAAGATCCAACCTCGAAGAGCGTGTTGCTCAACTTGACAGGGAAAGGGCAGACCTCTTTGAACAGGTAAATCCAGAAAATTCTCCAGAGACCTAAGCCAGTACATGAGAGTACTACATTAACCTTTTGGTCGAGTTCTTACATAAAGAGCATTTTTTTATTGCTCCTGCCATTCAGGCTCTGGATACGTTGTGATCTGGATGATCCAGGAAGCAAATGAAAGCTCTCTGGATATCTTGTGTATGTTCTGGAGTGATTCTCTTTGCAAGAGTTCCTAGTATGGTTTGCATCAGTTGAGCACATCAAGCACTGTAGTTCCCTATTTCTTTCTTGGATTCCTTGTTTTCTGGGCAGGGTTGAAGTATTTTATTTTTCCAGTGCACTGTATGGAGGAGCAGCAGCATGTTTCAGGGTAGTGGATGCTCTAAAAGCCTTGCAGAAAAACATACTGATGGAATTCTGGGGAAATGAACTAGTGCTTGGGAAACAAGAAATGACTGAGTTTGAAAGGGGCAGTCTTTCAGTCTTTCCCTCCTCATCTGTAGAGGAATAAAGGAAGTACAAAGCAACTAGACATAAGTAGCCACGAAGAAGAGGTGGAAGGGAATAGTATATTGAAAAAATTCCTAAAGATCAAATTTCTCTGCCTGCTGATGGATAAAGATCCTGTAAAAGCTTTAGACTGATTTGTATTCTCCCATGATAAGCACACCTACATAATCTTTGCTATGAGTTGAGAGCTCTTGAAAGTAGTCCAGCATCTTTTCCACCTTTGTTTCGGTTTTGTTCTTCAATATTGGCCAATTTGCTGTGAAACTTAATGTGGAACTTGGCTAACAGCTGGAGATGGACTGCAGCTTCTCTGTGGAGGTTGCTAGTGACACATATTGCACATAGCTGTTGTTCTTACTCTGTGTGTGTCGTGGGTCTTTTCTGTTTTGAAAGTGTGAGAGTGAAAGAAAGAAAGTGAAGAAACTGATGGAGTTGAAACGCCCAGTTGAACTCCGTCTGGACCAAGAAATGAGAAGAAACTTAGAACTGCAGAAAGACTTCAAGAGGTATGGCTTTTTGATATGGTGAAGAGACATCCCTGAATAGGAGTCCAGTTTTATTGAACTGTAATGTAAGAATAGGTATACATACTCTGTGAGCAACCTGAAGTCTCATGTAAGTTCCTGCAAGGTATGTCTGTGCATGAGTCTATACTTACTTATAGCTGCAAGAGGAATTGCCAGTCCAGGTTGTAGGTCTGTGCATGAGCCTATACTTACTTATAGCTGCAAGAGGAGTTGCCAGTCATATGCAGTTGCTCTGCAGTTCTCCAGGGGTGGGAAAGGAAGTCTTCAATTCATCTTTTCAGCTGAAATTTGGATGTGCCCGGTGATTTGTGGCACAGGAAGAGCAGGCTTTTTCTCAGCAATTCCTGATACTGTTAAGTATGTTAAAGATGAAGAAAGCTATATCTGCACTCCTTACTTGAGAGCATATGGAAAAGGTTGCTTACTCCTGTGTTTCATCGTTTTCCGAACTGATTCGCCGTTTAGGTTGAAGAGACTTCTCAGTAGAGCTACAAAGAAAATAAAGGTGTATGAGGAGAGAGAAATGGAGTCACAGCTTAATTTGAAGGGAGAAATGAAGAGCAGATATTCTGAAATGGTCAGTGAAGTTGATAGATTAAGAACAAAGGTGAGCTCTGCTTAATCTGGGGTTTGTTTTGTTGTGGTGTTACTTCTTTTCAAAGCTGTGCAAAGCTTTCCCTGTATTTCTTGCCATGTTGATGATTTTCTATCCTTGACTATATCTTAGATTAGATTGATCTCAATGCTTTTTCTACAGCTAGAGAAACAAGTGACTATGACTAATACTGATGTAGTTGTCATTATGGATAAATATGCAATCCTTAAGTACAAAGTAGCATCTGCAACGGCACAGGAAGGGTAGACTGTCTTGCAGAGGAAGGGCATGCCAAGAGTGGCAGCAAGGCTGGCAGGGTCTGTGACCTCAGGAGCCAGGGGCCTGTCCCACAGGCACTCATCAAGAAGAACAGGACAGCTCTGGTGGTAGCAGGCGGGGTCAACCAAGAGTGCAGATCCTCAGGCTGGGCCTTAGGGATGGGCAGTTCTCTGTCCATACCAGGACATCATGTCCGTGGGAGGATCAGGGCTGACAGCAGCAGGCCTCAGCTCAGGCCAGGCTGCAGCGTGAGGCTGCAGCAGCATCACCGTGGTCTGTCAGACAGGTTCCTTCTCTGGAAGAGAGGGGAGGAATGCCGCTGTTGCTCACACAGCAACAACAAGCCTTGAGCCCTGTCTCGGGCGCAAGTTCAGCCAGAGGCAGTTGGGACTTTCCTTTTCGGAAAAATGTTGTTGCTGAGTAAGGAACAATGAGGAGAGGTGACATAGGAAAAGTGCTGTAACTTACTGCTCAGCCCATCTTGGCATGGGGACTCAGAAGTATTGTTGCCAGAGATGTTTTTGAGGTTGATCTGGCTGTCCAGTAGTAGCATGTAAACTTTATATGCTTCTCCGCTCATTACACAGATCCATTGCTAGAGAAGCTGCATTTCACAGTTATGCTCAGCTTTAAAAGGCATAATTGTAGAATCGGTTACTCCTTTGCAGTGACTCATTTTCAGTCCAGAAGCTAACAGCATTTTTGCATGAAGAACTGCAAAAGAATTCCTCAGGTTCCCATCTTATCACAAATGATGTGAAGGCGATCTTGTTGGAAAGAAGAGCCCAGTTAACTTAACTTACATTAAGTTTCTTATACTGAGTGTGCAGATGATAAATAAATACAGTCTCCGTGGACAAGCCCTTTAGCGATTTTAACAGAATTCACTGCCTTTAGATGCCTCTGAGGTTTGTTTTTTTTTCCTGTGTACAGGTTGCTGAACTTTCCCAGCAGCTGGACATGGAGTCTAAAAAAAGCATGCACCTAGAAGCACAAAACAGAGATTTGCGAGAAGAGCTATCTACCCTGCATGGGAACTGTGAAAAACTGGAGAAGAGCAAATGCCAGCTGAAAGAAGAAGTGGCAACACTCCAACATCGCTTGGAGACTAACATGGTAGATCACAGCCAAATAGAACAGTATAAAAGAGAGGTTGATGAAAGAGCAGGCCAAGAAATAAGACAAAAACTACAAGAAGTCAATCTGTTTTTGCAAGTGAGTGACTTCCTGATGTGTGTGTGAGTAGGCACTCTGTAAACTTTGGTTGTGGCCACCATTTTATAGTGCTTTGCTTTGGGTGCCTGATTCTGTGTGTTAGCACTGTACTTGTGTCTGTGCCTAAGGGCAGTGGGAGAATGGCATATGGTTGGGCAGGAGTGCCCTTATGGTGTGTAATGTGCTGGCAGGTCCCTGAATCAAAAGATTGCCCAAGGCAGGTTTCCATTTTGCAGTGGTTGGGGCTGTCTCTGTCCTCTGGTCTGCTTCTCACTGTTCTTGCTTGAAAAGGTTTTGCACCTTCCAGCTGTCACAGCCAGACCTACAGGTCTGGTTTTCTCCTTGTACAGGGGAGAGAGTCAGAAAAGATGTGACTGAAGTTGCAGGTGTAGAGATCAGGAGGAGGTGAGGCATCCTGCTAATATCTTTGAGGAATCCTGTTCTCCATGCCCTGTCCTACAGAGATAATGCCCTTCCATTAGTAGCTTTGAATAGTAATACTGATTTGGGCTTCATCCTGAGTGAAAAGAATCATTTACCCTGGTGATAGCTCCAGGGTTCTGCCTTGATTGCTGATGATAGTGAGGAGACACAGACACCTCTCTCAGCCATGCTGGACCCATGACATTGGGTACATGCGGTTGACAGGTGGGGAGAGTTCTCTTTTTCTTTATGATGATTGAAGGTGCACTGTTTCTTTCAGGCACAGGCAGCCTCCCAGGACAGACTAGAACACATCAGAGCAAGTCATCATGCTTCTCTGAGAAGCCAGCTAAAAGACAGAATTAGAGATCTTGAATGTGAATTGGACAAGATAAAAAATACTCAACAAGAGAGTACTTTTCCAAAAGAATGTGCACAGGCAGAAATGGAAAAGTACAAGGAGCTGTATCAGGAGGAAGTGAAAACAAGACGATGCTTAGCAAAGAAACTGGAAAGGTAAGTCTATGCTTTTGGTTGACTGGTAATAAGAGAATCCTTTTTCCTCATGCATATTTCTTGTTAATTCCTCTTCTGCACCTCGCCAGCATTGAAAGCCTACAATGGCATGTTTGTGGGGAAAGTACCTTAAGAGCCTTCCCGTTCAGCAGGCCTTCATTTCTCTTTGGTGTTTTAGCAGCAACACAACTGATCATGGCATTAACAGGATACTTTTCAAGTTGATATTATTTTAACTGGCAGCTTTTTTTGCCAGTCTCTGTAATCTCATCCTCTGTACAAAAGAAAAAATAAATTTCATGTCCTTCATTGTTTGAATAAGGGTAGGCCTCTCAGAGAACAGATTTCTGTTCTGTGAAGAAAAAGTAGAAGTGATATTTTTTGGCTTCTGTTAAAGCAGTAGCATTGAGCTTTGAGCTTTCCTTGGGAAGGGCAGCCAGCCCAGAGTTGTTACGGAGGTGACCTACCTTCCAGAAGAAGCAATGTAAACATGTGGCTTTCACAGAAGGCTTTGAAGCCCTCATGATGAGCAGTCCTTAGCGTTGGTGACGCTTGCTGCTCCTTGCACCTAGTGTGACATCTTAGAAACAGGCCCTCCAAACAAGCTCAGGTCAAATGATGTACTATTTTTGGAGGCTCTTAATCTCAAAAGTCAAATAATAATGGAGGACCTGGAGAGTAACTCTGGGAAAGTGTTACTACCAAAGGTAACTGTGTGTTTCTGAATGTTTCAGAGCTAATGAGAGACTTGAAGAAGCCAATGCCAAGCTCCTCCGGGAGCGCCATAAAAACAAATCATTAATCACAAGCAGCATTGTCAGTGGAGGTCTGGAAGCAACTCCAGTTCTGTATTCAACTACACTGGGACATCTTGGCAACAATCTGGGACTGAGCAGAAGTCTCAGTCTAGGAGGGGGCTTCCTCAACCCAACTGAGAACACATTATCCTCAAGAAACAGGGTTGCAGCCTTTGTGGCCAAGGTAAGCATTTTGAAATACCATTTTTGACTGCTGAAGAGTAGTCATATGCAAGGTTCTCCTTTTTTGGTCTGAAGTTAAAATCCACTTATTGTTCTGTGCCATATTTCCAATAGGCCAAAGCAACTGCTACTCTTACAGTGCACAGCTGTACATTGTAAGGCTGAAGAGTTCTGGTCATCAGGGTTGTAAAAATTTTCAAGTGGGTCAAAGGCCATGAAGTATTTAAGTCAAAGCAGTGAACTGTGTCATGACATCCTTTTACAAGAGAAACAGAGACAAAGAGTACTGTGGCATAGGGAGTTCCTAGCTAAGCTGAACATGAAATTCCAATGTATGGTTTGGCTCACCTGTTTAAAATGACTAACATCATGTTAAGTGACAAATCCAATCAGACATCTCTGAGACACCTTTTTCTTCTTCCTTGATCTTCACTCCAGCAGTTTTTTCACAGAACTTGCTTTTAGTATGTTAATATCAACAAAAGGATGCTTCAAAAATAGGATGATAGGAATGGGATGGCATAACTTTGCTCTTACACTTCAGTGCAGAACACATACTACACGTAGGAGATACTTGTTCTTGTAGTTCCTGCCATGTGTTATTTCATGAAACAGTAAAATTACCTACTCTTTGGCAAGTCTTCACAGCTTTCTGATTTTGCAGCAATGCTGCAACCTCTGCAATACCTGTGGTCCAAGTATGCCCTGTAATTAGTGAGTGTGACAGCACATCCTTCACAGAATGCTGAACATTACACCATGAAAACCAATAGGTGTAATTGAGTGGGAGACCCACTTAATGTGGGATCGAGGCATGGCCCAGCTGCTCTGTTGAGTCATTGTATTCTGTTATTGAGGGAATGTGGAAGTATTTGTTAACTTTTAAGTCCATCTCAGTTTGGTGGTCCCCCCTCATTGGAAAGAACCCATTTAAACCATATGTCTACACAGAGCACCTGTTTTACAAAAAGAAAGCCAAGAGAACAGATGGGGCCAAAGCAGCATAGGAAATGAGTAGCTATGGCAGTTACAGAGATTAACGTCTCTGTGTAGCTCTGAACACTCTTTTGAGGGCAGAGAGGTGGACAGACAGTACTGGAAGAACTCCTGAGATCATTAGTGCTGTATCATCTGCAGGGGCTATTCTGCACACAAGCACTAGAAAGGAAGGAAAATTCAGGGACCCACTGCAAAAGGGAAATAAAGAAGAGACCTGGAGGGATAGGGAGCCCAGAACAAGAGAGGGAAAGAAAGGACAGAGAGATGGGAGCAAGATATTTAAGAAAAGGGCAAAAGAGGGAAACCATTCCTCTTCTATGCAAAAAAAGCTGCCCTAGGTTAAAACGAAAGACTTAACAGTTGTGCCTTTTTTGGGGAAGAATGAGAAAAACAGACAGCAAAGGGAAATAAAGTGGGAGTACTCAGTGCTTCCTAAAACTCAATTACAGCAACAGTTTTCATGTAGTGCTTTCCATTTTCATTTTCCAAAAGACATTGGAACTCTTTGAGAATCTGAAAGTTTTGTCAGTATCAAGATAGACACCTTCACAGGTTTGCTGCCCTTCCTTAAGTAGGAAAATTTAATTGCAGAAATTAAATATTTCTCCAGGATCTTTCATGGCTCACTGTTTTATACAGCTGCTAATAAATACAGATGTGTAGGTCAAACTCTTATGTCGGCCTCTTCAATGTTTTGTGAAAACTGCTTCCAAATCCACTTGTGAAAAACATTTGAGCTGATTCCAAGACAAGTCTGCAGTGGATCTGAGAATGGTGATACAGTTCCCTCTCAGTGTCCTGACTTCAATAGCACCCATAGAGTTTCTTTCCAGAGCATGTGTCTCACAGCTTTGATCATACTCTCAAGGAAGTTGTTGAGTAGTTCTGTATGACATTTTGCCAGTCTTCAATTACTGATGTCCAGAGGTGATTTGCTTCTTAATTTGGGGGCTTTCTTCTATACTAACAGTTTTCTTTCCTAGTGCAGTTTTTTTGGTAGGACTTTGTTCCTTGAAATTCTCTCTGCTCTTGATTACAACCTATGGAGACTTTTAGTTGTCACCAGAGGAGCTGAGGATAATTCATTCTCACTATACACAATTTGTCTTCATAGGATTCCCTTTGAACTCTAATACCATATCAAACTCTGAAGTTTTCTTCCTTGAATAGGGAGGGTCAAACAACTGCTAAACCCACAGAAAACTATTTCTTACCATTTCTGTTACCTATTTCTTACCATTTCAAGCAGGTTCTCTTAAGAGAAAATAGAAATCTCAGCATATGCTAGATTTCTCTCAATCAAAGCAGAAGGCTGGTGTCTGGGACTCAGATTTCCTGCTGTGAATTTATTCTCCCTCACACTAAATTGAGCTGTATGTTCTATTGTGATAAGTCTTCCTGAAATCTCCAATTAGGGGGAGCAACTGAGACTGCCATGGTGCCGCCTGTAGCCTCAAGTATCTCAGTGTTCAAGAAAGTCTTAAAACTGGTCTTCCCTCTCCAAGTCATAAATAGGAAGTACTGTTAGTGGTCTGTGCACTGGAATTTGGAAACGTAGTGCTTAGCCCAGGGAAGGGAATGTCTGTCTGCTGCAAGTGTTTCAAGAAGATTTTGGGACTCAAGGCCACTTTTCATATTTACAAACTGTCAAGCGTCCATCCTAGCAGCTGTGCCAAGGGCTGCTGTAAATGAATGTGGGTGTCTTGATGTGGAAAAGAATAGTGAACTCTGCTAACTGCAACCAGTGTGAATTGGGGGATTTATGAATCCAGTTTCCCTACATAATGTGAGAAAGGGAATGTTGGCTCCCTATGCTCTCTCTCAATTTCTGTTCCTTTTCTGGTTTCATTTTCCAACTGCCCTCTTGAATTTTAGTGGTCTTTCTATTGTGAGCTTTTCTCCTTGCCTCATGTACATGTTCTTGGTCTCACTGAAGACCTTTGAACTTAAGGCTCTTTTTCTTTCTTCTTCAGTTCCTTAATCAAAAATCTCCTCTCTCTCCTCTGCAGCCAGATACATGAAAAGGTTTGTAGCCTGTACTGTTTAACCTTGTAACCTTTGCTACTGGAAATGTTTTGTCTATTTATGCTGCTGAGTGTTGATTCAGACCTACTGATGCATTCACATTGGCCTAAAGCTGGAAATGCTTTGGAGTTGCTGATTCCTCTGAGGGAAAGAGTAACTGCTGCCAAGTACTTCTGTGCTTTATGTCTTTGTCAAGTTACGGCTTCTGTGATAGTTCAGCTTCTGCAAGATGGCACCATATGGACGGATTTAATCTCTTCTGATGGAACTTGGTCAAACTAGAGGAGAAGGCTCTTTTCCCCCTTGCCTATTCTGACAGTCAAAAAGTTCAGGGTAGCAACAGTGGTTGGTTGTGTGTGCAGTAGCAGTACTGCTCTAAAGTTGAGTTCCTAAACCCTGGGTGTCATCTCATGGAGTCTTAGAGGATCCAACTTACTCTGTGCTCAAGAAGCTCCGTGGGTAAGTGGTAAGTCAACATCACTTCCTGAAACAGAATTACCTTGATGGTGACTGGTACAAGTGACCCAGTATGTTACTGCCTGAAGAGCTAAGCACTGAAAGGTGCCTGTTCAGGACACCAACACTGACTTGAGGAATAGTGGAATTTACTGTAATGGTGAATTGCAGAGAATTGTGGAGGGATATGCTAAGCTAAGCAAAGCATATAATCATTAGCAAAGAATTATAAAGAACAAGCTAAGCAATGCACTTAATGATTACTATGAAGCAATGCCTATGGTGATAAAGAAAGATACCTCACTAGTTACTCCAATACTTCGCCATCATCCAAGTCTGAGACACCTCAGCTGTGGAGGGAAGATGTTACAGTGAAGAACTGGAGAACGAAGGTGATTGGGAGCTCCTGTGGGGCATCCACCTTGCAGAGCACCAGACTCCCCAAACTTTGCTTTGAGAGTAGCCCAGTTTTTATACTGTTAAACAAGCAGGCTGACATAATATATATTTTCATTCTCCTGTTGGCGTTCTCCAAAAGCCTGGCCAGGGCTCAAGGAAGAACCAAGGGAGTTGTCTTTGATCGTATAAACCCCCTGGTTAGGCCAGATGTGGCCTCATCCAGTTTCTAGATGCGGAAAGGTAAATACATGTTCTGCCAATAAATGCACACATATAATAAAACTTCATTAATGAGCAAATATATATAGAAAACATTTGATTGGAAGGTTCATCTATACGTCTGGCTATGGACCTATTGTTTAGGCCTCAGTTAGGGCCTGTTGTTCAGGCCTTGGTACTTCATGCCTTCTCCAGAGGGGGCAGGAGGACACTGGAGACAATGTCAGAGTCCTCAAAGGTGTATTTTCATTCAAAGGCCTTTTCATTCCTTTTCAGAGAAATCCATGTGTTGGTCTTATTTCCACCTATTTCTCTTTCCTTGGCTGGGGATGAGAACCACAAAAAGGTTACTGGAATAAATAAGAAGCAGACAAGACCTTTTTCTTCTCTTGATTCAGCCACACATGTTGCAGAGGGTCCTGTGGACCTTCTGGTCATTGTGAAGGCTCCATAAACCGGGAAAGTGCTTTCTTCCAACAGCTCAAGTACTATGCTTTGCTTAGGATTAGTCCTGCTTTAGGTCATCTTTTGGTCTAGGCCTTAGATTTCCTGCTTCCTTCCACTACCTCTGTCTCATTTCATGTTCTGGAGGGGCCCCTTTTCCCCAGGATTTTACTGTCCACACTTGAAAAAAACTTGAGGCTTGGGGGGAGTTGTTCTTTTGGCACTGCTGAGAAGAGTTTGGCTCCATCTCTGTTACTTCACCCCCTGGTAGTTACTACTCCAGGAAAGAAACAGTTACAGCCCTTCCACATAGCTCATGTGGTCCAAGGCCATTGGCATCTTCTTGGCCACCACAGGCCATCATCTCCAATTCGTATGGTATTTTTAGGTTTTACCACATTGTCCATGTGGTGTAAGAATGTTTTAGGAGTTTTAACAGTTACATTTGGGTCATATTATGTTTTAACTGTATATTTGATGTATAATTCTAGGTACGACAGGAACTGGATGAAAAAATCACTAAGGAGCTGAAAGAAGGTAATGTGTCATTTCATTAGGAGTGTTAAGAAGGAAAAAGACTGTTTCTAAGTCTCAACAGCTTTCAAGCCATTATTTTCAACTTCCTCTGCTAAGCACAGAGATTTTTTTCTGCTAGCTCTCCAGTTTAGACTTGAATGTGAAAAATACCTGCTTCTCAAAATATTGCATAGAATGTTATGCACCTGCCTAGAAAAAAAACAAGTAAAAAGAAAACAGAAACACTTGGTTTAAGATGAAGTTGCCCTTCACTGGAGTTAATCTCCAGCAAAAACATCAAAGAAGCCCCCAGTATTTTATAGATCCTGACAGACTTCAGCCATCCCTTCCTTCCCTGTACATGGATTGCATTCAGCACCAAACCATACCGTACATGTTCCCTGCTGTTAGATCTTGGTTTTTCTTGCTGTGATTCATGGCTTGTCTTTGTAGCCTAGGTGTTGCAGTCTTGTCTTGAATAAGTAAGAAGAACATGATCAGGAATAAAAGACAACAGAGATTGTTCAGTAGTGTTTAGGCAAACATGAGTTCAATGCTTGCAACACGGAGCATAAAACACGTTCTGGAATTCGAGGTCAGGTGTCCAAAGAGGAAATCCACCTGCCCTGTTAAGGACCACTGGAGTCGTGTGTAGCCTCTGGAATATCTGTCACTAGCTTTAGAAATGCTTTTGTATTGTTGTATATGTATGCACATAAGGAAAGGTGCACAAAATGTTCTTCCTTTGTGCCCAGCTCTTCCCATGTTAGGTGTCCTTGGAAAATTTAAAGTCTCATTCAGGATTGCAGACTCTTGTGTCATGTAAAATGTTCTTTTAGTGCATTAACTCTCCCTGTCGGCTTTAAAAGTGACATAAGCAATCTTGTGTAATTTCCCTCCAGCCACTGCTGAACTTGAAACTGGATGTACTGGATCTTCAAAACACCTTAAGGTGGACCAGGATCCCCTCTGCAGAGCAATAGAGGAGTACCGTGATGTTTTAACTAAAAATTACATGATTTGAATGAAGTGCTGTGGCAAGACTCTGGACATTTTTTGTTTTTATAGAGCATCTATGGTTTCCTTTCTCCCCACCTCAGATGTGAAAACTTGTTCATTGCAGTCTGAATATAAACTCTTAAGTCTATTAAATGGATGTCAAGCACAGTGCACTCATCAGTTGGGTTTTTTCTGCCTAGCTGGCTTCTTCTGCACTCACAAGTAAGAACCACGTCTGCTTGTTCTGACCAGCAGATTGACTGATCTGGATTCTTGAGCTTGACAAATCTGTCAGACATGTTTCCTCTTATAGTCGCTTCATTATGTTGGGCCATTCATATTCTGTGTTCTAACAAAAGTGTTCCCTTTGTTCTTTCTCATCCTTTCACTTAATGTGTTTGTAAGTTCTCCAGTGTTATTTCAGTGCTTAGGACATCATTTGATGTGCTTTGAACCCAATGCTTCAGGCCTGAATCAGTGACTAATTGCTGCTAATTAATTTATATTGTGTTCAGGCTGAAGGAAAGGGCACTTTACATTGTTGTCACTTTATGTGAATTAGGTTTAAAATGACTGAGTGTGTAATAGTGCCAAGACTTGTTTTATGGTCTTTTTGATATTTTTATTTTGTATCGCAGAATGAGTGAGGTTGGAAGGGACCTCCGGAGGCTATTTGTTCTAGCCTCCTGTTTCAGGAGAACCACCTTTAGCTAATTTCCCCAGTCTGTGTTGGGTTTTGAATTACTTCAAAAATTGAGACCCCAAAGCCACCATGGGCAACCTGGCCTCATTTTCAGTCACTGTCACAATACATTTGAATATCATGAGGGATATTCAAACTCAGTACCTCTCATGGTATTTGCATTCATTTCTGTATTAAAAATAGCTACAGCTTCAGAGTATTGCAGCTCTTGCTTAAACACTTGTGGCACACCTGAAAACACTTCAAGTGGGAGGGTGAAAAAAAGGAACATTAATATTATCAACTTTCCTTAGTGCTCTCCAGAACTTGTGTTATAGGACACCCAGTCTTTTTGTTGCTGCTAGCAGCTGATGATAAGGTGTCTGTAGCCCAGATATGGTGGAAGATTGATAGTAACCATATAAACAGTTTTACTTATTTCAGGGAGTTACCGGTTTTTAATTAAATTGTGAGTTGTCATTTGCCATCTGCAAAAGTCACCAGCAGAGTACCTGTTCTAGAAAAGTAAGAATGATTGTACTGAGAGGAATCAAGACTGAAAGAATTTTAGGGTTTTACCCACTATTTTAAGGACTTAACAGATAGTGAGAAAAGCATTAAATGCTGCTGTTACACTCTTCCTTTTTATATGAATACATTTTTGTGAAGCTATTACACTGTATTTAATTGAATTTGATATTTAATAAACTTTGCAATCTAGAATATGGCTGTGTTTTATTGTTCCCTTTCTTGACACTGCTTTCCACCCGTTCCCTGCTCAAAGAGCTTTCCAGATTTCTCCTGTGCTCAGATGCACCTTGCCTGTCCCCCTGTGAGAGACTGGCCTGCTACAGCTGAATGACTCAAACAATCAGCTGGGTGCTTGGCTAGTGATGCACAGAGTGTCTCCCCAGTCCAGGTGAGTGTGCACATCTGAGGCTACAAACTGGGTTTCCAGATAAGAGAAGAGGCTGGTAAGAGGCAAATCCTGCAAAGTGGGGTAGTCCTCCTTACCATGCCAGTATCTTCCCTTAGGTAATGGCTCAGCTGTGAGAACTCCCCTCTGAAATACCAGAGGATGAAGGTATTCATGTTGGCTGATGGGCTGTGATTGATTGAGCTGTACTGGGTCAGAGACAGCTGCAATATCATAGAAGATGTCAATGACTCCTGGAATGTCCCATGATCCAGTAATACAGCATCCAGGGGAATTGTAGGGGGTGTTTCCACCTAGCCTCAGCATAATATAAACTTTATGGACCTGGTGTTTTGTGGACTCTTTCCTCTCGCTTGATGGATACATTCTGCAACCACCACATCAACAGGACTGCAAATGCCAACAAGACAAGAGAACCAACAGGCTCTCATCAGAACCTATGGGGTGGTGATGTTTCTGGTGTTTATTCTGTTTCTCAGTCTCTCTCCCCTCCCTCTCTCCCTCCACTTGCCTTTTTCCTACCTCTCTCTGCCTCACATTCACTGTTAAATAAAAGCCTGTACTAATGCCTTTGGCACATGGTCTCAATTGCACCTTTAGTCAGGCAGAGGCTTCTCCAATAATTTTAATAATCAGTCAGATCTTAATAGCCAGAGCCAGGCAAATGTGTCCCTTTCCTCTGGGGGACTTGAAGCACAGTCATGTCAAAATTAGCTAGTGCTAATTATTGGTTCCCAGACTTTTCTTGTGTTTTAGAGCAATCTTCATTGGGCTCTGTGCAGAAGGCAAAGGTGCTGGGTGAGCTTCTGGCAGCCATGAAAGACAGGTACAGCCCACCGGTTTGGAGCCTGGTGGGGAGCTGACCCAGCTGTAGCCCAAAAAAAGCTTTAGGAAATTTCTGCAGCCTGCTGTTGGGACTGTGTAGTGTCTCTCCACCCAGAAAGCAGAAGGCTTCTGGGCCTTCACTTTTGCTTGTCATTGGGACAAACGGGTATGTTTTAAAGTGTGTGTGTAGCAGGCTGGGTGCTGTTGCTTGGCTGGTGGAGTGGCAGAACAGAAAGTCAGTGTAGGTGAGGGGGGTGCAGGGCTGAAATCCACTCCTCTGGAAGTGGACATCTCCCGTGTCCCAGTGAAGATGCCTGGGGATCTCAGAGGGGCTAAGGCAGTCAGGGAGGCTGCTGAGGCCTGGAAGACAGGAAAAATCTGCCTCATCTTCAAGAAGGGCAAGACAGAGAAGCTGGGGAACTACAGGCCAGTCAGCCTCATCTCACTGCCTGGGATGGTGGTGGAGTACATTCTCCTGGAATGCCATTTTTGAAGATGGTAGGGACAAAAATGTGATGGGGAAGAGTTGGCACAGGTTTGTAAAGGGGACAATAATGCCATGCCAGTCTGGTAGCCTTCTGTGATTATGTGAGTAGTTCAGTGGACAGAGGGAGAGCAGCGCACATCTTTACTTCAGTAATGCTTTCTTTAGCTTGCACTGTAACAGTGACATTTAAGTTTTAGAACTTCCTGATGGCTTTCCAAAGGGAAAGCAACTGTGTTTCTTAATTTCCTTGCTAAGGTATTTTAGAAACCCTTGTAGATCACTGGCCACCAGACAATTACTAGATTTTGTAATACAGTTGTACAGAATATATTAATTCTGTTACAGGAAATCTCATTATACCATTGCTTTTTCCTCACAACAAATGCTGTAAGAAATTTTCTGGGTTTTCCAGTGTTCAAAATGTTGCACTGAACTGTGGCCACAAAACATAATTAGTTTTTCATTGTTACTCGTTAGCAGAATAGTGGCTTGAACAATTGATTAAAGAGAGTTTGAATAGTGCAATTAGAATCCTCACATATCCACTCAGTGAACCTTGACCTCTGAAATATCCAGAATCTACTTATAATTCACCGACCTCTGCAGTTCCAACTGCCTCATTAATGCTTTCCAGAGAGAATATCATTCTGATATCTTGTCAGCTTACTGAGCAACTCTTTTCATCTTCTCTTTACCTTAGAGGCACCTCTCACCACTCTTACCTGGCTACAGAGATAAACCACCTGTTAATAAACCCAAACAAGCTCCAAGTTCCCTTTGCCTGGAAAAGTCAATGGTAAATGCTTATTTATTTCTGGCTTTTGGTGGGAAGTGAAGGTTATTGACTGCTGGACAAAGCAAACTGAAAGGCAGTGTTAACATCTAGCATATCAATAAGGGAAAGTCTAGTCAGTTCATTAACTTGAAAGATATTTGTTTGTTTTCTTGTCCAGCAGTGAAAAACCTGTTCTCAAAAGTGGATGGCTGATTCTTGGTGCCTGCTGAAAACAAAGTGGTGTGCCACCACATTACATGACAATACACAGGGTTACTCTTTACCCCCAAACTCCCCTAAGCTTAAGCAGTACTTTAGCTGAAGTTACTGTAACCGCTGACCATTCTACTACTTATTGCCTATGAGTTATTGATCATTTATCATTACTTTTACTTAACCACTGCTACTGACAGAAAGGCAGTGACTTCCACAAGGAAGGAGCACAGCCCATGCTTTATTTGAGATAATTTGAACCATGTGAGGTAGTATGGGCACAATTGTGTATTGCAAATAACAAGAACAATTTTCAGTTTTTATCTTCTCATCATTTCTTTTCAACTGTAGAAACAGAGTAAAAAATCTGTTCCTACCTCAGAGACCTATTACCAGACATCTATAGCAGCACCTCTATGTAAAATGGAGCTCTAGGCATCTCTGTTGTTATAAACGACAAAGCCAATTTAATAATCAAAAGCAAATTTTATTTTGCTACCAAAAAGCGATCTCGGACAACCACAATCAAAAGGAGCAACATTGATCCCAGGAATCGGTGTTGGGTGAACTCAGATTTGGCCTCTATCACACCCGAACCTCTCCCGTTCACAATTTCGGCTTCGGAGGGGTCTGTTTTATACAGCTTTTTTCCCCTAAGGCAAGGTCTTTTGTCCACTTTTGCTCAGTTTGCATATTCATGTAACTTTTCTTGCATTTGCTTTTTCGAAGCAACTGTCTGGGCAGGGATGAGGTCTTGATTTGATTTATGGGAATCCGGCATTGGGATGCACATCCTTGATGACTTCAACTGTCTTATCACAGATGCATATCGGGTATCAATCACAGTGTAGTCCGGCCCAGCCCTGGTAATGAGCCATCTCCGACCAGCCACTTCTTTTCTGTTGTAAATTTGAGTTCTCCTCGGTGCTGCCCGTGTTTCACAATTGCAAATCAGTCTCCTGCTTGGGGTTTTTACAGTATTGGATTCTTTAATTTCCAAGCATGAATTAATATATATGTCGTATATCAGATCTGTAAACAAAACATTCCTCTTTCACATTTTTAAACACTTGCGATGCCTACGTGAACACTTCCGTCAGTCCCCTTCTTGCCACTGAAGTGCTGACTGTTGCAGCCTTAGAGAAAAGTCACCTTTTACCTGCAGTTGCATTACCAAAATCCTGTGCATATGACTACATTCCATTTTGCAGGAATGGATACATTACCATCCAACTCAAATGCTCCTCTGGAATGGCTTTTTATGAAATGGGATCGTGCTTACAGAGTTTTAGCGCGTCAAGGCAAAAGTAACACAGTACAAAGCTAACAGTCCTTTCACAGCTCCTAGGTACCCACAGCAGAAATTACTTACCATGAAATTCTGAATGAGACGCAGGCACATTTCAGCTCCCTTTTTCACACAATTCATTAACCAACCTACTCAATAAAATGCCTTTGTATTTACTCAAATTGTTTAATGCTGTCTTTTAATTTTCCAGAGTTGCAGGGCCTGGGAATACACTAATATTTTGAAGAAGCTGGGTTATAAAACCTGGTTGACTTCTGGTATCCGCAGTGGAGCCAAGCCTTCTTCCATTAAGGAAAAGATATTTGGGGGTGAGGTTTTAGTATTTACCCATCATTTTTTGGGAAAAGAAGCAGTTACTTTAAACATGGGCTGAATTTAATCTCCTCTTCTAAATTACTCTATTGCTTTCCAACTTTATTTCTAAACAAAATCCTGCAGCTTCATTCTGCCATCTCGGACCTAAGTCGCTGTGAGAAAAACCAACTTTCATTTTGATTGTAGAAGACGTGTTGATGTTCTGGGCATGCAGTCAGGAACAAACATATCTACCAGAAGTGCAGGGAAAAGAAATTGCTCACTGGCTTTTGTAACTCACCTGTACTTCTCTATGTCTAGATTATCTTCACTGATTAGGCCTTTTTGGGTCCTGTAGTAGAAGCTTTGTAATCTTAGAAGTTTCTCGCTTCATTAAGTTACTAAGGCTCAGGTGGCCCACGGCAGAGAGCTTGGAAACTTCAGTACTTTCAGTACCTTCATAATTAATGCTCAGCTGTTTAAAGGCCCAAAGACAAGGCACACTTGTGTGTTGAAGAGTGGTATTCACAGTAGGGCAGCCTAGTAATTCCCTTTTTTTTACCATTTTGCTGCCATCTGCACTTTGTTGTTGAAACTCAGAAAAAGCATAATTAGAACCAAACTGAAAACTATTGACATATACAGTGCAGTTATAAAACATTGTACATGTCTTATCCATAAATGTACAACATACATACAAACATATTAATGTTTGTCTTTCTTATTGCTTTCTGCATTGGCTGGACGTCCATAAAATGGTGAAATCAGAAGTTGCAGCATAAAACTCAAAATTACTTGATGGATGTTATAAATGATTCATAAACTAGTCTCTAAACAAATCAGGAAGCTGTCCCCTTCACCCACATAATGATCATCACTTAAATTATAACAACACTCTGTTCTATTTCTTATCAGAGCCTGTTTCCACTTGGATCCTGACAATTTTTAATTGAATGTGAGCTGATGACTTTTCACAGAAACTGTCTTGAAAATCAGAAGTGCAATTCCAGAGAGTGATCCTACCTTATTATAGTTACACAAAATAATCTGAAGCCTTTCTTTTCAAAGTCCTTGACCATTTGCACTTCCTAGATTTAAGCTGCACTTATGCCTGACTCTTGTATCCAGGATGAGTTAGGACAACCAGTAGAAGAAACAAGGCAAAATGCAAGAAGGCTGTTTCCGTTCAGCATTGATGAGCACACATGTTCATGGATTTTGCACTTGCACTTTTATCATGAAAATCATGCTGCACGCTCCTATTGCTAATTACCTGATTGTTAGGAGAAAGGCTGGCCCCAGTCCTATTGACTGTTTACATCCTAATGTGCTGGTTTTTAAATCTGTTTCCAAACTGACTGAGGTTCTATTGTCTGATATTTCCTCCACAGCATCACACATTTTCAATCAGCATCAGCTCCTTAGCCATAATCACTTCCTGCCTTGGCTTCTGTTCAGTCTTGTAACTCAGTGCAAAGCAGAACTCCTGTATGTGTGGTCTGTGTGCATGAAATGGTACAGATGAGGTGGTATTTATGTGGCAAGAAATGGTTTTATTAGTTGGAAATGCTACAAACCAAATTTGAAACAGTTATAGATAGCTAGGGGGTTTATTGCTGCATGGTTTTTTTCCTGGTCTTTTGCATGCACACTGCTTTGAATACAAGCTTGACAACCTCTGCCCTGTATCCAAGGGCTCCATATCACAGACATGTTCATCAACGTGAATGCTGCAGATCCCAGCCATACACCGCCAGCAGCTCTGGCCAGTCTGCAGAAACATGGCAGCATTTATGTGCATACAGGTTTCCATCTGCATCATAAGCAGAGTTGAAGTCTGAAAATTACATGAGTGAGAATTACCAAAAATGTAAGCACAAAAATGCAAACCACGAACCATAATTAAAAAGTTACATTTTAGGATAGGAAGCTTCCATATAAAATTTCAGTGCCTTAAAATATTTGAGTAGAAAATGTTTTCTCACAATTTCTCAGTATTTCTTATAAGATGAATGATTTATACAGATACAATGACTGTATCTGTGTTTAAGAGAATTTTGCTACAATGACCACTGCTGTAAAGCCCAACTGTGTTCACATTCAACACGTTTCCATCCTAGTTATTTAATTTTTATATAGTATTAGAGTACTTCAGATCCAGCTTCTTCAATTTCTCCACCTGAATAAACCATTCCTATTTCTATGCAGAGCACTGTAATCATCACTGCTGGATTCGACACTGAAGATAAAATAAACACAGAGTACAAAAAAAGATGGCAGGAAAGCCATTAAAGAGGTTTTAGCAGACAAAAGCAGTACATGCACATGTGCTTGTCCTTCCTAAAGTAATGACAGCCTTTCATCTAAAAGTGCAAGTAGCAGGAAAGAAGTTGAGCACTGAGTGAATTTTTTTGGCATCCAGCAGCACTGTTACTGATGTAAGGCTGAACGACAGCAGCACATCGTTCCAAGCAAGTTCCAGAGCTCCTGAAACGTGCTGCAAGGCTCCAGGAAGGAACATGACCAAGTACGTAAGTCCTGCTTTTAGGGCTAGCCAGCAGGTTTTGGCAAAAGTCTGAACGCTATTGTGTTTTCAGCTTTGATTTTCACTTGCGTCAGTGGAGCTTTTCTTTTCTTCAGGGAAAATGCCACTGATGTAAGAAATAACAGCAATTCTGCGTTACTGTAAAAATTACAGAGAAAAAGGCCCCTGAAAAGAATTTTGCCCTAAGGCAAAGTACAGCACACTGAGAGAGGCTATCAGGAACCGGATTTCCAGAACAAATCCCTGGCTCTTTACTATCTTCTGTCATGTATTTTTAACCTAGGTCTGGTACAAGTTTTCCCTCCCTCATCTCGAGAATCTTGAACATCTGGGTTTCACAGTTAATTGTCCATAAATACCTGATACTTGAAGTTATAATGCCTTACTATTTAAGCAACAGAGAAGATAAAACTAATTGATATGACACAGTTTTTCTGGCTCCTGCAAGTTCCACTTAATCCATGGAGTTATTTTCGTTATTTTTATCAATAAACTGCAGTTCTCTCAGTTGGAAAACAGAAATAAGAATCCATTAGGAGAAGTTAGGAGGGTAGCATACACAGGTGCCACAAATGTATCATAGACCAAATATAACTAGCAAACACATTGTGGTGTTTTAACTGGCATAGCTCACATTCACAGTTTCCTAGTCTCTTCAAGTGAGGCTTCTCCTTGAGAAGTGTCTTTGTGGTCATTGTATTTTAATTCCTAAAGGAGCAACAGCACATGGCCTAGTACTTGTCATGTTAACTATGGAATTAATTAAATCCTTTCATACCAATCCATGCATACCCAACCCTGGTATTTAAGGATAATTTCTGTAATTATCTGCAGAATAAAATTCTTAGCAGAGTACAGCAGCATGCTGCACTAATTGGTGGATATATGTTGCCACTGGTACAAAACACCAACTCAGGCAGACAGATCTGGTACATTTGCTATGAAAGTAGTATGGCAATGGCCATGAGACAAATAGCATCAACCTGCATTTTATCTTCAGTTCTAGCACAGAGTGTTTGATGTGTATCTCAGTGTTTACTTATAGAATGGATTGAAGAATAAACACTATCTCCAGGGCTAAGGAAAACAGGCTATAGTTGATAGCAAAGGTCAAGTTGTACAGAAATTGTCCACTGTTTGGATTACATCTTCAAAACAGTATCTGTGTTGTTTCAATCCAGTACAGCCAGCAACCCGTTTGTGGGCCACACAATATTTGAATCACTGACTGCAAGTATGTAAAAGAGACATGGAGGTACTTAACATGGATTGCAGTTAGAGAAATTGCCCTTGGACCACAGAAGGTAGGTTCTGTGTTTCTACACACACACCAAATTAATTTACTTATTCTCCTTATAAACCAGCTCATTCATTTCACTGGAGGAATTCTTTTCCACTACTAGTCAACAGTTGTCCTTTCACTCCAAGATCTCAATTAACCAAACAAAAGGAGGAAGTGACCAACCTATGACAATGCAGGAAATTTAATGGCATATGACAATTACCTTCAATTCAGCATCACTTCCTTCTGGCCTTAGTATCACCTTTCTCTGCCATTCTCATTTTTGTATGGTATGTTTATCACTCTGCAAGGACTCACTGGATTTTATTGAATATCACCTGTTATTTACTGAATCTTTAATCTCGGCTCATTGCAATAAGACAGTTTCAGGAAAAAGGTTTTTGTGATCTCAGCAGGGCTCTTCATGTACTCCATGGAAGCAGCTGACAGTCATAAGGCACCAGCAGTCAGAACTCATAGGGAGCACCTTCAGTTCTGAAAAGAGAGTTACTTTTTTTTTTTGAGAGTACTTTTCTCTGCAGGAAGAATAAAGCAAAGGCTTTTTGCAGACAATACTACTTATCGCCTAGGAGAAATTTGCTTTGCTACATCTCTGCAATCAGTGTTAAACCAGAGAACCTTCAACCCAGCCAGCCAGCACAGAGCGATCAACATATCCCTGCTCAACACAGAACTATGATCTGTGGTGTTATTTTCTCATTCTGTCCACTCCTCTTTCATACCTCTTCAGCATCTGAGTAGTTTTCCTCTCAAAAATTCAGCTCTACTTCATTTGCTCTGTTGTACCTTTTTACTACCTTCAACATGCTTGCAAAACTGACTGCAGTTACCCTAGTGTGAAGACACGTACACAGGCTTTACATGTGCTGAGCTTCCACCCTACTCTTCCTCTGGGGACTAACACTCTCCAGCTTTCTTCAGAATCACTAATAATAGGCCACCCAGTCTATGTCCACTTTGTGGTTTCAATTGATTTTTCTCTTCTTTCTTCATTTATGAAACAATAAATGAGACATAAATTACTCTAATTGGTGATGTTTTTTTAGCCTAGACTGTGCTATAAGCTTGATTCAATGAAAATACTCTTTCACACTGGTTCATGCATGAAACACTGTTTAACTGAGTGATTTCTCTGCACCATATACTTAAAAGTACCTAGTTAGCCACTATAGCTTAGAGTCCCCGAAAGTTCACAAAGCTTTAATTGCATCCTACAATTTTTAAAAGAATTATCAAGACCTAGATTTGATTTCAAGAAATCCCTTCTGACTAGGTCTCCTGGCTTCGATCCCTTCACCATTACATCTGGAAGAGGTTTTGGTCAAAACCAGTGACCAAAGCCAGTAACATTAAATTGAAAGAAATATTAGAGCAGAAATTGAAACAAAACATGAACGTAAGCCAAAAATCACAACTCTGAAAAGCTTTACATTGCTGCTAAGCATGAAGGTAAGCAACCTCCACAGTGTCAATTTTACGATTTTAGATAGAATTTTCCTTCTGAGCAGGCTCCATCTTGGCAGAGGCAGAGACAAGCAAATCTTAGCTGGTCATCCTTTGCCCAGCTCATTACAGAACAGTCGGTTTTACAATCAACTGCATGTCATCAACCCATGTGGGCTTTGTGCAGTTGGTTTTTATCAAGATCCATTTCTAAAAGGGAGTTTATCTTTCTCAGTAATCACTGGGAGAATGCCCTAGGTTTAAGTCAGCCTGTAAGTACAGACGCATTTTCTTCCAGCTGTAGCTCCCCACCACCCTACACACGCAGGTTCACTGGCTCTGAAAAGAAAATGCAACAACTGAGGTGACCCACTTGAAGGAAAAAAGACATGGTTAGCAATCTGTGTTTTAAACACCTTACTCTGCAAAACTCACTTTTCAGATCATGGTTTTACAGCTTCAACAACTGGAATTCTCATCTGGTCAGTCCCTTGATTTTACTGATCAATTTCACTGCCATTGTTCCACAGCTTTGCATCTAAGACCAGCACTTCAAGGTCAGAGAAAATAGTTTCAACTCACATCAGCAGCTTGTATTTTTAATCCTCAAGCAAACACAGGACCAAAGAGTTGCACTGCAAATGATGTGTTTCAGGTAAATGGCCTCCATATGCATTAGCTTTCCATGATTAATCTTCAAACATAATTTCTCAACTACAAAACAACATATTGCCATAGTTTTTTCAGTGCTTCTAGAAGCATTCAAATCCATGTGTTTCAACTATAACTCTTCTTAATTATCCAACAAGAAGTAATCCATTAAAAATCTGCTCATCCTGACTCCACTCTTTGCCTCTGCATTTTTTGCTGAGCTCTAAAATACCTAATTTAATAATCTGCTTTTTCTTTATCAATACAATTCAGTTCCTATACTTTCTTTTCTCTTGTGCAGGTATCAGCATTTCAGTAGCAAAAAGGCTTTTTTGTTGACTGTTTAATGAAACTGATTCTCTTGACATAATGAATTACAGCCAGAGTTAGCACTGACTTCTGGTAATCACAGGAAAACCCTAATTTGACTTATTCAATATCTGCTCAGCAGTTCCCAGAAGAGATGTCGACAGAGCATAATACATAACTAGATCACTAGATGGATAAAGGCAAGAAAAGGTTTGCTGGGCTTCACATGCTTCACCAACAACAATCTTGGAAAACAAGCTGGAAGCTACAAGAATTGAGAGACACATTCCATGGAGAACAAATATTTTCACTTCAATGTATTTGGTTTCCAAACAGTGAACTTGCAATGAAAATACCAAATCCCACTTAATATTAAAATCAGTATAAAACCTGCTAATATGCACATTAAAATTACTTTTTGTTTGACAGCACATTTATATAGAGGGGAAAAATACTGGACCTGTGGGACATTGGAGACTAACAAAAAAAAAAAAAGCTTTGTTCAAGAGAACAGACTTCTTCATGCTGATGTGGCCTCAAACACACTATACTACACAGAGCTTGCCCGTGGCTGATGTATAAGAGATATATGTGTGCAAGATACATGAGTATAAGAGATTATATTCAATATTAGGGCAAATTTCTTTCAAAATAAATAATTTACCTACCTAAAATATTTGTGTGTCTTCTAAACTACATTCTAAGACAATGGTTACACATTATCAAACACACAATTCTCTTTCCGTAGATCTTACCCAAATTTTGAGCAACATGACAGCTGCTGAAAGGTGAAGACAGAGAATGAGTTTGGCCTGGAATTGGATGGGCTTCGAATAAATGCATGCATTTGGGCTTTTTGTTCCTGCTCAAAAGTCTGTTTCTTCAACTTGTCTGCCAGGATTAATGCATTACAAACTCCTGCACCTCCAGTATAGTCTTAGGGAACAACAAGGTCTGACACCACAAAAAAAGTAGTATGTGCATAAGTCAGTAATTTGACTGTGAAAGCTTTTAACATTCTTTCTTTCTACACTACACACATACACAAAAATATTTACAAAGAACAGTTCTCTACTTACAGCCACAACTACATTTAGAGATGGTTAAACTGACTGTTACACATCTACCTTCAAATAATCCTGGGTTAACATAAAAAACCTTGCTTTTACCTTTAGAAATGAGATCTTATTTTAAGAGCAAGGTATATTTATACAGTATCAGGACCATCACTGATACTGATTGCATTTCCCAGCGAAATTATGCAGCATGAAATCCCGAAAGAAATTCAATGAAACTATCTTTAGGAAAATGTAGAAACTTTAATTTACATGCAAAACTCCAACATATTCATAATAAAAAACTGGTGACTAAACAAATTAAACACAGTTTTTAAAAACTGTCGACATTGCTAAATAGGTCTGTACAACCAAAGATTTACAAAGTCCCTGTGCATTTTAATCTTTTCAGTGCACAACTGAGTTTAAAGGTTCTGCTCGAATATTCCCCAAGTCAAGAGCTGAATCTGTCTCTTCATCAATTTCACCAATCACAGCACTGCAATAAAAAAAAAAGGTTAGTATTTATTAAAATCAAATCACACCGTTCTAAAACAGAAGCTGTATTTCATCTCCTAATAATAACAACCTTTACTTGCTGTTGAACTATACCAACTTCTTCTGATTGATATTGTTTATTCCATGAAAGCTTCTAGTGATGCATACTGGAATGCTCAAAGTAATTTGTACCATGACTGTTTCTTTCCTTTTATTTTTCAACAGCTTCCCTATTTCATGAGAGTCCCCTATTTTGAAGTTACTGTTACTTAGCTGTTGATTCTTTTTACTTCTTCCTATAAGGATGCTGAATTTCAGCATGTTGAAGAGTTGCATGAATACAGAATTATTACTTGTAATAAACAGGTTTGAGTTTAAAATTGCAAGAAAAATTATATATTTCACAGCATATTTAGAATATATTTGAGTAATGTGATAGTATGATGATGCCTTTCATCATACATTTCAACTTTATGATGAAACAGTGAAGTAGTAAAGCATTTTTGGCTGTTTTATACACATTTTTACTAGGCCTTCTTTCCGCTTGTAACCCTCCCATGGATTTGGCACACCAGCTACTTTCCTCTCCACTCAAGGAGCTTTCACTCTCATTTTGTAAGGGAATTTTACATCAAATACCAACTCATACATTTGACATGTTACTACACTGATTTCAACAGTTTGCTACACTATCAAATCAAAAACTTCACAGATTTTCCAGATTATAAAGTGCTCTCTGTGAACATCTCCTCTGAAAAAAAAAAACACAAATAAAAAACAACCAACTGTTGAAAGTCAACTTTGTATACCAGGCTGCTTTTGCACCCAAGTTCTATCTCATTTTTTAGTGATTATTCTATCTTTTCCTTCATCATTTCTCAGCCCATCCTTGTAGGAGAGATGCTCCAGCCCTTGAATCATATTCAATCTCAACATTACAAGGCAACCACTGCTGTAAAAGAAGTGTAGATGTTTGCTATTTAATACAGAATCACAGTCATTTGTTTGATAAGACCTGCAAGATCAAGTCCAACAATTAACCTAACACTGCCAAGTCCACCACTAAACCATGTCCCTAAATGTCACTCCCACACATCGTTTTAATACCTCCAGGGATGGTGACTCAGCTCTGACAACACTTTCTGTGCTGGCCACAAAGATGCACAGTGCCTGGGGCTATCAAGATTTATACAGATTATGGATATATAAATATACACACACAAAAACACATGTGCACACACACACACACAGTTTGTATGAAAAGATTTAAACAAGAACATGCTGTACTTACACGTTATCACCCCTTACAATGTATAAGCCCAGCACTACTTGCTCAACTCCTTGTGAAGAACTGAACACTCGTTCATGGCTTTCATCCAAAATCAAGTTTATGGTCTGATCAAAACCTTTGAGTGTTCCCTGAAAAAAAAATCCCACAAAAAAAGCACACACATATTGGCCTTGAAATTTTTCTTCTTTGCTGTCAAGGATATCTTAAACAGAGTGGCAAAATAAGGGTACTAGAGAACAGCTGTTCTATTCAGGTTTTATTCTTTGGCTTAAACACAAACAGCTAAAGAAGGAAATTTTAAAAGCAATAACCAATTTAAGAAAAGTACAGGTATTACTGTGTGCTCATGCTAAAAGACACAATAAGCTTAAGCATTAAAAAAGTACATTTTTCATTTTATCAGTGATGTTCTTCTAGACAATTAATTTTACTATTTCTACACTGGTTTTTTGTATGGATGTTTCCAGAAAGTAAATTAATTATTAAATAAAACAAAACCCAGAAATGTTGGATTTTTCTGGCTGACAATATTGAAACAATTCCTAACAAGCAATTTTAAGTGGTATCTCTTTGCAGGAGATTACCTTGTGTTTACTGAATTATTTTAAAAAGTAAAACATACAGGATTTTGTGGCACTTAAGTACATGTTTGGAAAATTGATAACATAAATTTACCATCACTAATTGATTAAGAAATTCAAACTCACATAAAACAGCCCTTCAAACTGTCATGATGTGCATTTATATCATCTAACAATGAGCCATATATACCCATTCAATATTAATAGGAAATATCTTGTAGCACAAGCACCAAGTTTACCAGACTGACTTCAGCCAAGCAGATTTGGTGAAGCCAACAGATTTCTGTTTTGTCTTTCCAGGGGCAGCACAAAGCTAAGTACAGACAGGAAGACACAATCCTCCTGCAACAATCATACTATTAAGTTACACTCAAAACACAAAAGAATAAAAGATGGGGGGAAGTGATGCAAGAAGAAAACCCCCAAAACACACAAGCAACAAAACCAAAAATATTATACAGTCTAATATATTAAGTTGGCCTGTCCTCAGGTTTTCAGGTACAAACATAAGCCCACAACAATTCCCCAGCAATTATCTAGCTGATGTTTTTCTACAGCCACAGGGAAGAAATAGTTTTAGCATGAAAGTCAAAGATCTTACAGAACAAAGCAGACATTTTAGATGGAAACTAAATTACTGAAGAGAGGAGGAATGCATTCTTTGTGTATTTCCACAGAAAACCATTTGACAAAAAGGCCAGAGCATCTGCTCATAGAAATCTACCAATGGAAAAAGCTGACATGACATGCAAGAAACAGTAAGTGTTCAAAAAATATTTTTTTAAGCTTTACGGCAATTATTCTATGCTATATAATTTAGTAGTGTGGATATGTGAGACTATCCTAACAGAGCTTCTTTATTGCCACGATGGAAAGTCTTTATGGGGGAAAATAAAATGTTAAAAAATGTAAGTCTTACCACAATCATTCTTCCATCAGAAGTAATTACTGCAACAGTACCTGATATCTCATTAAGGAACATTTAGTCACATCTGAAATAGAACCGTTAACGTTTTCTGAAACGCTCATATAGAATACAGGTTTTATCAGCCATTTAGAGCCTAAAAAGCATGTCAGCATTTCTTTTAAACCAGCATCGTTGACAATATAGCATTTTTCATTAACATGTTCTTGAAAGTTTCTCTTCACCAACCATGGACAGTCATAGACAAACATGAAGAGCCTTTAAAAAAGAATAAATATTTGAGCTTATTTCTCTTCCCCTTACTAACTGCACTGCCTCAACACTGAAACAACAGTTTCATCAACACTGTACATCGTTAAGCTGTTTTTTAACAGCTCTGCAGTGGTGATCTCGAGGCTAGCATCCTGCATCCCTTCCTTCTGAAGATCTGATTATGTCACTTCGATGATCATATATTCATCATCTTGACTAATTCTGGGTTATTAGCTTACTGTTTGTGAATAAAACTGAAAATGTCCATGGGTTACAAGGCGCACAAAAAACCTAGCACCAAAAGCGTTGCAAGGACCCCAACTCACGAGTTTTAAGCAAGGGATGCGAACCTGCTATCAAAACGCATGTTAACGGCCCTTTCAGGGAGAAGGCCCCGCCAATCTGGCTCATCACGGGCAAAGCGCAGCTCGGCAGCACTGGGTGCTGCAGGGGACCCTATTCTCCGGGAAACCTCCGGCCTGCCAGGCCAAGCTCCCGTAAGGAGAAACCGAGGCCGCCAACAGGGACGGGCCCAAGCACCAGAACGGCGCTGCCGCGAGCAGGTCCAGTGTCAGGGTCCCGCTCAGGAGGGCAGGCCGGTGCCCGTCCCGGTGCCGCGACTGCGGGCGGAGGATACGGTTGATGTAGTTCTCCAGCGCGGAGGTCATGGCGGCCGACTCTCACCGTGAGGCGCCGCCACGTCCGGCGCGCGCCGCTGACGTACAGCCCGGCGCGCAGGAGCACAGCCCGGAGGCGGGGCTGGGCCGCGAGAGCGGGAAGCGCGCATGCGCTGGGGGCAGAAAGCGGCAAGGCGGCGCGAGCGGACCGTACCAAGGAGCGATCGGCCAGAGCCGCGCGGGGGGGCCACGGCGCCCCCTCCGCGGCACATGGCACCGCCCGCAGGCACGCTCGGGAGGCGCGGCCGGGGGTTTGGTTTGGGGGGGGAAGGTTCACTCCCTGCAGCCAAGGGTCGGGTTTTAGGGCTTGCTGCTGGAGTAGCGTTTGTTTTCTTCAGTGGCCGCAGGCAAAGAGCTGAGGTTGAGAGGTCATTTTCCACGTGGAGACCAGTGACTAGTGGTGTCCCTCGGGGGGCCTGTATGGGGCCAACACTGCTTATCTTTATAGGCGACATGGACAGTGGGATTGGGTTCACTCTCATCAAAATTGCTGATGACACCAAGCTGAGCCATCAACACATTGGAGGGAAAGGATGCCGTCCAGAGGGATCTGGATAGGCTTGAGAGATGGTACCATGTGACTCTCACAAAGTTCAATAAGGCCAAGTGCAAGGTCGTACACCTGGTTCAGAGCAGTCCCAGACCCACCTACAGGCTGAGTGGACAGGTGATGGAGAACAGCCCTATGGAGAAAGACTTGGGGGATGATGGCTGGTGAAAAACTCAACATGATTCAGCAGCATGCACTCACAGCCCAGAAAGCCAACCATACCCTGGGCTGCATCAAAAGCAGTGTGGGCAGCAGGTCAAGAAAATTGATTGTCCCCCTCTCCTCTTGTGAGACCCTACCTGTGTCACAGGATCCCCCAGCAGAAGGACGACATAGAACTAACTGTTGGAGCAAGTCCAGAGGGGGGCCATGAAGTTGATAAGAGGACTGGAGCGCCTTTCTTAGAAAGACAGGGTGGCAGTTGGGAATGTTCAGCCTGGAGAAGAGAAGGTTGGATGGAGACCTCATAGCAACGTTCCAGTATCCAAAGGGAGTCTAAAGAGAAGCCAGAGAGGGACTCTTTTTCAGGAACTGTAGTGACAGGACAGTGAGTAATGGGTACAAACAGAAAGAGGGGAAATTTAAGCTAGATATTAGGAAGAAATTATTTACTGTGAGGATGGTGAGATACTGGAATAGGTTGCCCAGGGAGGCTGTGGGTACCCCAACCCTGGCAGTGTTCAAGGTCAGGTTGGGTAAGCTTTGAGCAGCCCGGTTTAGTGGAAGGTGTCCCTGCCCATTGCAGGAGAGGTTGGGATTAGATGATCTTTAAGATCCCTTCCAACCTATAAGTTCATGTGTCTTGCTAGTATGGGAACCATGTAATCCTCCCTTGGTTTCCTGTGGGCTGCCGGTATGAGGTGGGCGGGAAAGAGGCCTGACTGGTGCCCTTCTACACAGCCACCAAGTCCCACACAGCTGCTTGCTCATTTCCCGGTCAGCGGAATGGGGGAAGGAATTGGAAGGATAAAAGCTGGAAAACTCTTGTGTTAAGATAAAGACAGTTTAATAGGGAAAGCAAAAGCTGTGCACACAAGCAAAGCAAAACAAGGAATTAAGTCACTGCTTCCTATGGGCAGGCAGGTGTTCTGCCATCTCCAGGAAAATAGAACTCCATCACATGTGACAGTGACTTGCAAAATCAAATGCCATCACTCTGAACATCCCGCCCTTTCTCCTTCCCTCCACTTTATGTACAGAGCAGATGTCATATGGTATAGAATATACCTGTGGTCAGTTTGATCACTTGTCCCGGCTGTGTCTCCTCCCAGCCTCCCAGTTTAGATTGTCCCTGTCAGTACTAGTCCAACTTCCTTTTATTTCAGTAAAAGAGACAAATTGGCAAGAGGTCCAAACTAGGACTTGGTGTCCAGCCCATGGTTTAATTCCTGCAGGGAATACAGTTTCTGGAAAGGAGAATGCTATTGTTTATTCTTCTAGTGTGCCAATTGTTTTCTTGTACACTATAGCCATCTCAACCACAGGGAAAGCAAAATTAAAATTTTAAGGCAAATTAGCCAGAAAAAAATAAAAATAGGTGTTCTTTGGCACCTCTGATGGTACCTACACCAAAGTAGTCTCTGAAGAATTTGTCTAATGGGTCAGCCTTCATCAGAAACATGACAAAAGATGTCAGAGAACAAAATACTTTTGGAATAGGGCATTACATAATTCTCATCCTCTTAAGCTTTTATTATAAGAAGCTTAACAACTGCCACTAACAGTTACATTAGGACTGCAATAATTATTCTGTATTTCATGTAAGATGCTAAAGGGTTTTTGTAGGGGGGTGGGTTGACATTTTCCTTTTCATACTCTGCTTTTTGTTTGTAAAGAGACATTCTCAAAGGCCAAGAACATGAGATCATTTAGATACAAGGATGTGTAGGATGAAATCTTAAAATACTTGAAGGACATTGCCACAATACCTGATGCCAAGTATCTCTGATCCATCTGTTTATATTAAGAGTGTCCCTGAAAACCAGAGAAGGGCTTTTTAAAAAACTATTTTTATTTTATAAAGGAGAATTAAAAACCCAAAGAGTAACGCCAGGCTCCTGAAGTCCAATGCCCAGGCTTTGCCAAACCAGGTGTTTAAAAACAGTTAGCACCCTCAGAATAAAGCAAAGAGAATTCCTGGCTTCATCTGTTCTTAGGTTCTTCCTGAAGGTAGGCGGCTGGGCCCTTCTCACAGCCCTAACTCAGGTTTGGTCTTCTGTTTGAAGACACTGCTGCTCTTATTCTCTTCTTATAAAACACTGCCACACACAGAGGAAATGGAGAACTCTAATTTAAACTCGTATCTTTTGGGGGAAAAAAAAAATATTGCCTGCCTCTCCCATTCAGGAGCAAGGTTCGTCAGGCTAAATTACAACCCCGGAGCACAATTCGCGTAATTCTGTGCAAGTTGTGCCCCGTGTGGCGAGCGCGCGGATCCACGCGGGAGGCCGGAAGCTGCGGGTCGGCCGCGTGCCCAGCAGGGGGCGCTGCTGCCTGCGCGCCTCGCCGCAGCCCGTGCGCTGAGGGGACGGGAGGGAGCGGCCCTGCGCCTCCGAGTTCGCCCGCTCGAGCCTCAGCAGGTCACCTCGGCCTCCTTCACACAGAAAAATAGTTTTCTATCAGAGAACGAGATGCGTTTCCCACTAAAGATGCCCGTGTTTCTCCAGTGTTTACAAAGCGAACCTACTGTAACTAACTCAGACTCGGATATTTCACAGGTTCACACTTGCATTAGTCCAGATACATTTTATTTCTGATGACCCTATAACATTGGCAACATTTGGGATCAGAAAGCTGTAGCTAGCGACCTTCTGCCCGTTCCTTCCCTTCAGTTGCTGCAGAGCTGCCCTTGGGGACATGCTAAGTAATAAAAATGCCCATTCAGCTCCCAGATGAAGAAACAAAAGACCCTTTTTAAAAAGCTTCCTTTTCTTTTACATTGTTTAGATATCGCTTACTTGCTAATTACATTTGCTCCCGTAATTAAAAACAGTTTATTTCTGCAGTTGATTCTCCATAGGTTAAGGTTGCTATGGCAAGTGATGGCTCTATGTTGTGCTTTCTGCAGAAAATGTGACCAACTAATCATGCCCTGTAGTGTCTGCACACCTTCCGGCTTCCTCCAAGTCTGCCAGGGCAGGAAGGAAACCCTGCAATGGTAGTTGTAAGGTGTGTGTGCAAGCAGTTGTGTGCAAAATTGTTATCTAGCCTAAGGCTGGCAGAATGGCTGAGTAAATGCTTTGTTGCTAGTCACTGTATATTGCTTATCAGTTTTACATCTCCTAAACCATGCTAGCTGCTGGTGGCTGTGCTTTCCTTAGTTACTCAGAAGTAGCCAAGTTTTACAGAGCCGGCCATGCCAAAGGGTGAAATGGCTTTGTGATGCTGTCATGAGAAAGAGGGGCATGACCGCCATTGCTGTGCCATGGCATGTCAAGCCATGTATGTCCCTGTCAGATCTGATGGAGAAAGGTGCAAGACTTACTCCTCCAGCTTCCTTGGAAGCTGAAGATCTAATATAATCACCTGATGACTGTTGGAATAGGAGCTTTAAAGAACTTAATATAACCAAACTCCCCAAATTAGTAACATCTGTCAGCCTGTTCAACAAGAATTGCATCCCTTGGTTGCTGCTCAAGAAAAAAATAGCATCTGAGGTAGGGAATAATGGAGTGGTACAAACTGAAGAAGAGGAATCAGGCAGTATGTACTTCACAAGAAAACTAAGCATCCCCAAATCCCACACATTTAATTTACTTAATCCGATAGCCTTTCTAATGCTTTCTGGGACTCAAAGTTTTAAATCTCTCTGATTTTCACCTACATGCCCTCAATATCACTTCACAGAAAGAGCTTAACCCTTTAGTTTGTCTTTAGTTTATACACACCCAAGCTGGCTAACCATGATTAATTATGTTCAGGAAAAACACAAACATGCCTTCACCTCTGCTTTATTCCTCTGAATGTGTAGAGACTTTAGGGCCCATTATCAGCAATGGAAGGACATAGGTTATTTTCTGGTAGCTGGAGAAAAGTAGCAAGGTCTCATTCTTCTCATGCATGACTAGGTGCAGTCTAAGCTGAGATGTGTTTCATGTATATTATTGTATCAAATGACTGGGATTTGCAATGAAACACCTGGAAAATATCATAGAAAGTTAACAGTCTGAAAAGGATTGGTAGATTGTGAAGGTGTCACAATGCATTAGAAACAAATCTGTAGCATGAGGTTTCAAAGAACTTTTGTTTGTCTTTAGAAATTCATTCACAAACACTTGATCTAAATTTTGTTATGATAGCAGCTGCTGCTGTGGGAAACATTAAAAAAATTACTTTAAGTGCTCCTTTATATGAGAAAGTGCATATTTTCCCCAGCAATATTTGCTAAAATATGCAAAATACCATAGCAGTCTTAATGAGAATATCCCTACTTAATGTGTTAGCATAAAAAATAACTTTGAATGTTTCTGTTGGCAGGAAAACAAACTCTTTTCCATTTTCCTGCCTTTTTTTTTTTTTTAACTGAAGAAACTGATAACAGCTGTAGAAGTTCAGTACCATTATCCTCTTAGCTAATAATTTTAGGGGATGTTACAAACTATTAGTATGAAAAATGCCATTGCTAATGGGTCGTGTACCTACTACAAAATAACAGAGCAAAGGGATTCTTGTTTTCATTTTCTCTAAGCAGAGCGTAAAGACAATTCTGTTGAACATAAAATAAATAATAAGCTTCAAGTAACTGACTTTTACTAATATGTCATAGAATCATTTTTAGAGTCATAGCAGAAATTGCATTTGCTAAATTGCTTTCACAAAGCAGGCTTTTCCTTCTGATAGATTCCCTGCTTCTCCAAGTATAATTCATCTTCCTGTAAAAGCACTGATCCTAATCTTTACTCTGCGTTAAGATGACTAGATCTTCCAGTTTTAATTATAAAGTCCTTTATCTTAATACTCTGCAGAGATGCCCATTTGACCCCATTCCACTTCTTGTTTCATATGCTCTGTGGCACATAATCACCATGTAAAAGAAACAGCACACGGTCAAAGGGCTCTGTTCAGAGGTGACTTACATGTTGCGTGCTGCCAGATATAATGTAGATTGCACTAAAAAAATCGATATATTTCTGCTTTGTAATTTATATAGCGTCATTATTTTTTGAAGTAGGTTATTCATTGTACCACAAAGCAGCCTTTTGGCACCAAGACCTTTAAACCAATTATAGAAGTGAGAAAGACTATCCTGCAGCTTTTGTCCTGCCCAGAAGCGGTGTTGGAATCCTTGCTGGAAACGTCAGTGAAAAATGCTTAACAGGAAAAGAAAATAAATAGGACTACCTGCTTTCCTTTAATAGGCACTGTGTTTTTTCTGATAAAAGGCAGCAGGAGGATATTTTTCTTATCAGTAGGCTATGCCGTGAAAAGCAAAACTTGAAGCACAAGAAACAGAATTGCACCAACAGAATGAAGAGAGGTGGCACACGAGGATGGCAGATGCTATTCTTCCTTCAGAGCCTTGAAGCAGGCTGTCTGTTTTGTCATTATTTCTAGCCTAGAATTTTGCAAGCTACTGCTTCAGCTGGGTATTTTCTCTTATTACTTCCAGGATCTCCTTGGTTATCACAGCTGGCATCCTTGTTTACTGACAGGGTACATGATTGCACTTTTAGGCACTCTCTTCATGTCCTCTGGTTCATGTTTCTGCTGGCACTTGAGATACCTTCTAGTGATGAGTCCTTTTAGCTGCTGTTGTTCAGATACTGGGGTTGGTTAACATATGGGGAGAAAAAACAGCTTTAGTGAGATAATTTGAGCTTTACGGAGGACCTTGCTTTTCCCAGCTGTAGTAGCTCATGATTCACCCAGGTGGGCTGCTGACACCAATGTCAGGCTCAGCACTGAAGCCTTTGGTGTGAAGAAGATAACTCTATATGCTGCACCCTGGAATCTGTGCTGCAGCCAGCACAGGGGTATCTGGAGGGGAAGGAGGAATTCTGATTACAGAGATGAATAGATGTAAGAGCAAGTGACAGCAGGAGAAAGCCTTTTGGTTGGTTTTCTGTTTGTACAGTTGGTCTAAATTGGGAAACACCTTTGTAAAAAACAAACAAAAAATCCCCCAGGGCTTTGGATTGTGATGAGATGGAATTTTCTTCTAAGTTCTTGTTTGAAGAAATGTTGTCATGGTAAAACTTTTTGTTTGAGGCAGCTCAGCTTCGTAGCAAGTTGCACAGTTCTTAGGAGTTTTTCCCCTTTTAATTGCAGAAAAATCTTCGTTCTTAGATTACCATGATCACATGTCCAAGGCCTAATTGTGACTCTGGAGTGATGGATGACACAGATAAACTCTGTGAAATTTCTGGGCTATTTGAATCGGTACATCTAACACCTAACCTGAAAGTACTAGTTAGTTTTGCAGCTCTACAGTGCTGTAATAGCTGAGGGGGGCAATGATAAAAGGCTTTGAGAAGTGTCCTTCTGTTGGAGTCTTACCTGATTACCTGGCTCTGGTGTAGAAGGGTTACCATCACTGCACAGTATCTCACATGAGAGAGAGCAGTGTCTCAGAGAGAACAGTGCTAACCACTGGTAACTTCTGCCTTTTCATTACCATCTGCTGTGCTATTTCATTATTGATTAATGCTGTTGAAAGCCATCCATGCTGGTGTCTTATGTTCTTACTGAAAAACACTTAATATATCAGCCACATCTAATTGAATAGCAAGAGGAGTGAGTGAAATACCATTCATAAGCACTCACTTTATAGTTATTGGCAAAAATATATATGTCACTAAACATTGAACCCATCCTGAAGGCATAAAATTTACAAATATAATGCTATTTTTTCATATATTTTACTCAATTTTATTCAATTTCTGCTGGGAATGGTGCTGCTATTGATGTTCTGGAGAGTCACATGTTTCATTTATTGTAGAGACCAAAAGTATTCTTACCATTTAGTTAAGCATTAACCACATCTCAGAATGATTGGTAAATATTATTCTAATCATGTACTAAATCTCAAGTTGAACTACATAGATATTTACTGAAATAGTAGAATTTCTTTTGAATTCAGTGGTGGAACTATTAATAGAAATTAGCTATTTTTTAAATATTGGTATTACAACGACTCCAGAAGGCATCAGTCAATATTAGAGCCTCATTATGGTAAACCCTCTACACAGGCATGTGAAGAGAGAGAAGAAGTTCTGGCTACAACTACTTTGCATAGTGAATAGTCAAGAAAAAGTGCAGAGGGAAGAAAGTATTCATGTCTCCATTTTTAAGCCCTTAATAACATGCCTTAACTTTTGTTCAGCCCAGAAGTGGTTAGACAGACTATATGATCATTAAAGCCCCCTTCCACCTGAAGATAATCTATTCTGTTTTATTCTATCATATTTCACATGCAGAATGCAAAGAAAAGTAATTTGCCCAGGGCTGCTGTGTTCCACCAGTAGAAAAAAAAAATCAGATTTCTGAACTATGTTCTAGGCAATTTCTAACAGTTTCTTTTACAACACACTTTTGGTCTTTGAGGAAGGCTCCCCTGCTTCCCCCTCAGCATGTAATTTGATACAGAATATGTGAGTTCATTCCCCATCTTGCCCCTTGTCATGTTCTTTCCAGAGACTTCAGTACTTTGGTAATCACGTTCATTATCTTTCAGCCTCAGAAAGAGAAGTTCCAGAATGGAATATGTATGCTACATGTGACGTAAGTAACTATTATCATCTGCCTCACCTACTTGTCTGACTTTAAATAATTAAATAAACAAACAAAGAAAAAGATAAATACAGGCATCTGAAAGAAATAATTAGAATGGAAATAATATTCATTGCCATTCCTGGTGATACTGGGGTGACATATTAGAGTGTTTATCTTTCAAAAATGGTTTGCAATTCTTTTATGTCAAATAAGTGATAGGGCAGGTACAACTCTTAGGCAAAGAAGGCCACTACAAATTAAATCACAGTATCAAGATAAAGCTGGCACTGTGGAAGTCTCTGCTGCTCTGAAGCTAATGTGCACAATCTGTTTTTGCAAGTGCTTTCATATTTTTGTTCTTTATTATTAACATATACAGCATGTAAGTGTTTTTAGTATTGGCTGACTCTGGTATTCTGTAGTCACGATTGTGGTATTTAAACAGGAGATGATCTGTTCTGCACATGGAAAAGGGGCTGTGTTAAAGAGGAAATAATTTTAAAAAGCATTGCTATTTTTTGGCAAGAGGATGTTATGTTTATTTCTCAAAAAACATGCTCAGTGTTCATTATGTTCATGTACAAACCCATGATGATTTGAATCCGATTTCTGTCCCGTACCTGGGAAACATTATCACTGTGTTAGAAATGCCAGTATGCTGCTAAACTGCAAAGTTCTTACATGTAGGTAGTCTCATCTATTTCAGATGCTGTATAATATTACTTCCCAATTTCACTCTAGGAGCTGTGATTACTTAGATTAAATGAGCAATGTCACTTGAATAGCAACTTCCATAAACAATGAGGATCTTTTTATAAAACTTCATCATATTGTTAATATCCCAAATGCATTTGGTATGGTAAAACAGCACATTGCTGTTGGTTAAGAAAATTCTTTCAAAGAATTTGCCTGACAGTGATTTTTAAAACACATTTCAAGACTTTCTGAGAATCGTGATATACAAACATGACACAATTGTGTTATGAAGATGTTTGATGAAGTGAAAACAATGAAGATTTGAGGGGAGTGAGTATTAATGTTATCTCCTGAATAAATTAAGAATCAATAAGTTTCTTGATGGAGAAAAAGAGTCAAGATGCAGGTGAGAAAGATGAAACAAAGGAAGCTGTAGAGGTGAGAATTAATCCAAAAGATGCTAAGGCAAGGATGAAGTACTTGCTCGCTGGCTGAGATCTTCTTTAAGTTTGCTTCCATAGGGTATGACGGAATTGCATGAAGACCTCGTTCTGAGCTCCATGGTCAAGGCACTGGTTTGACATAATAGAGTAAGGGAAGCTCTCTGCATGTGATCCAAAGATAGATAAGTAAAAGCATTCATCTTTTGTTTCTGTTCAGCCATTTTAGTAACTTTGGTTTTTTATTCAGCAACTTTATTTGAGCAGTATAGTGCCCTAGGCACAATTTCCTACCAGCAGATGGTCCTCTGGGGGGTGGTATGGATATCAGGAGATGGGAAAAGTTAGGTAGGATGATTGGACCCTGATGGAATCTTGAGACTCCCTTTCACTTCTCCCTGACCATGAACTTCAATAAACCAGTGCACAAAAGGTGTTTGGAAAACAGCCAATTCAAAACAAAACTTTATTTGTGTCATTGTAGTTATATGAATGCTAAGCAACACCTACAGTGAAGGAAACTGCGGAGAAGCTGTTGTTTCCTTTCAGAAACATTTTATAGAGTTCCGTTAAAAAAAAAGGTTAAAAGTCTTTGGTAACAAGTCTAGCCTAGAAACTTTGCACAGCAGCTGTCCGTGATGATTTCAGAGTAATTTATGTTGACAAATTCAAATATCAGCAGAAACTGTGACTTCCATAGGTTAAAGGGACTCAGTGTGATATCATGGTGATAGCACTGTGATACCACGGTGAAAAATCACATGGGAACTTCTGTTACACTTGTGTGAATAGGTGTGGAGAACAAAAAAATCTGAGAATGTCAAAGATGTGATTCTGTCAGAGGTGTTAGCCCATCTGGCCTGAGATGATGATATAAAATTGAGCAGCATCTTTCGACTTAGTAGGTCTTTCATAGCTGATGCTTTCTGAAGCTGTGTGACAGAGTATCGCTCTCTTTCAATTCATTCAAAGTGGCAGATGGGGAAGACCTATCACCCTTCCTATGTGCTGTGGCCCAGGCATGTCCTGGAGAAGACAGTGAAATGTGTGCACATTGGCTATCATATCACTCCAGGAGTGATCACAACTCCAAGGCTAGACTGTAATCCTTATCACATGTACATCAGTAATTCCTTTCTCTTCAGTGGAGTTTCACTGCTGTTGTGAGGAACATCAGCTACAATTCCTGACTGTTGGAAAGCAACCAGAAATTTGATTTCTATAGGTGAAACAGTAGTTTAAAACAACAGATTCACTAAGTCTTTGAATATCAACATGAAGCTTTATATATAAGCCTAAGTCTAATGACCTTAAACTTTATAATTTTAAAATGTAACCTTATTTTAAAAATGGAATTTGTTCATGTACCACTGTGTAGTAATGCTTTACAGTCACTGTTAATTTTTATCCAGGATTACAAATATGCCTAAGAATGAAGTGGAAGTAGATGTTATGGTATCAATTTATGTATTTTTGGAAAACATCAAGGTCCAATAACCTTATGACTAATGATTTCATTTAATTGTAAAGTTCTGCATTTTCATCTTCAAAGACATCTCCAAACAATGACTAAATAATCCTTGCAGCAGTGCTTTGAAATAGGTAGATAGATATAATTAATTCCATCTAACCATTTTCTTGCCCAAGGCAATACATTAAATCAATATTTAAACTAAGAGGTCATTCTTACTCTTTGGTCATTTTGCTAAACTAGCAGTTCGCAAGTTTCCTTGCTGTGATAGTTTAGATGGACATATGCTTTGGCTTGTGCCAGACCTTCAGTCTCTATATTCCACCTCTCTGCCGAAATGCTTCTTGTCCCTCTTCTCAGAAATGATTTCCACTCCAGTAAAGCCACATGTGGAATGTCTTGCTTTCCACCTCCGGCATCCCATACTTGGCTTTTCCTTGCTTATTCATATCCCATCTTAACCAACTCCTTGCACCCACAGTCCTCCTCCCACGAGCTTCCTGTCTTCCAGGTGCCTTTTGCCCCTCTCTGATGGATCCTTGCTTCTGTGCTTGGAATGCACATAGCATCCCCTAGTGAAAGACCATCTCTCTTCCCCTGCCCCTGGCTCCCCTCAGCAGCCATAAGAAAGCTCTGCTTGTGTAGCTGCTTTTCTCTTCTAACTGGCTCACTCTTGTATGGTGAGCAGAGAGAAGATTGAATGTCACCCTGATTTTTCAGCCTTCTGATGTTTACATTTTGTACTGGAGTTTTCTCACACATTGTAACATAAACAAAGAGTGATGTTTTGTAAATCATGTCCTTCCTGGGGGAAGGACAAATTGATGGACTTCTGGTTTTCCCAGTAGGGTCAGAGAGGTGTCAACCTCGTCCCCCAATCCCTGATCAAACGCCAAAAGCTATTTAAACCCTGATCCCAAAATAAACTTCCTTCTTTCTCGTCTCACAACCTGATGGTGTGAGTGTGATCTTTTTGTGTCTGTCTGGCAACAATTGAAGGTAAGCCTTGCACCATTAAAATAGCACATCCTGTTCTCATAGGCCATGGCCCATACTGAGGTGCAGGCTGCAGTTCACGTGTCTGTTGTTTTAGGTGAAAGTTTCTGAGAGGCTTTGTGACGTTGTGGGTCACAAAAGCAGTTTATGGGGTCAAGGGCAGGCATTGTCATTCAGGTAATATTGACGCCTAAGGAAGTTCATGAGTGTGGAACCAAAGAGAATCTTCTATAGTAAAAAAGAATACTACTTGCCTTGAAAATAGACTAGTGATAATATTGACTGGAGTGAGGCAGGTCTGAGTGACCAGCAGGGATTGCAAAACAACAATAGTTGTCTGTGGCAGACTGTGATAATGTCCTGATTTGACAGAATAAACTAATTCTGCATTACATATAGTGATTGATGTGGTACAAGAAAAGAGGAAAAAACAACGGAAAAGCAGATTCCCATCTCATATCATCAAAGATTGGCACAAAAACCTGAGAAAGAAATAGTGCCGGAACCTGGACTTCCCACTGTGGTTGTGTATAAGATCTGGTCAATCTTATTTGGCTACAGCTTTTCTTATCTGGTAGGAAATAAGAGTTAATGTGGTGTATCCTGTAACTTTAGCTAATAAAGCCACGTTTGTATTTGTGCTTTATGTAATATGTCAGACTAGAAAAGGCATTCACTGTGACTGTAGGGAGTCTGCTCCTTAACAAATTAGTGGAGGGACCAGAAGTATTCCTGCAGGCAGCTGATCTGACTGCCCTCAATTGACATGTCAAACCTTTTTTGTACTCATCATTTCCTTTACTTTATAGAAAATGTTATGTCTTCATGTGATTGCAGGAGAGAGAAAAGGATACACAGAGAACCTGAAATTCTTTAGCAGCATTGCACAGTAGCTAAGGATATATTCTAAACCTGATGCACTATTGCAAAAACTCTAAATTATCCCAGCATTCCTAAAAGTGTAATTTTCTATGGGTGAGACTACATAGCTATGTCTTCTGCTTGTTCCATTTCCTATAGAAAAATGTTTGATGCTCTGCCCCTTACTTTCAGGCTCTCTGCAGCTGACTAAAAGGGCAGATAGTTTCCTAAAATAGCCTGACTCAAACAAAAATTGACTGAGCTACGACTACATAGAATTTTTTGTGGTGCAGAAGGCCAGATAGATAACCATAATTATCCTGCTTGGCTTTAGATCATTGGATTTACTTGGGTACTAAGTCTCTCCATTCAGCATGATTCAAGAGAGTAAAATCCAGACCTCTATAAAATAGGAATTGTCCATTCAACCAAATGGAGAATGGCTGAGTATAGACATATGGCAAATTCATTTTTTGCAGGCTGCTGATAATCTCAAAGAACATGTAGTAACAGAACAAATCAGCACGATGGTGGAGGTTCCCCCGCCACCCACAGTGGGTGATATTTTGGGGCATATAAACAGGAGTGAGTTACAATAACACATCCCTTTCAATCTGAGTAATTTTCACTGAAATCCAAGATGACTGGATGCACAAAGCCATAGTATTCTTTCTGGTTTAAAATAATTATGTACTGCAAATACATTATGTACTGCAAATACTTTATATACTGCAAATACATGCAGGAGAAGGCAACTCACTTAAGGATTTGTCTTGGAGGAAGTAATTTAGTGAAATTATGAATGACTGTCAGTTTCCTGACAGTTCAAATGTTAAATGACAGGTAACGTGAGATCACCCAAACTGGATGGCAAAGCTTTATTGTATGATGCTGTTAATGAAATCCTGCTTCTTGACAATTCAGTTTTTCTTTTTCACAGTGATTTTGAAGGTTGCTATTCTGATATTTTCTCTTGCACTTACATGACTCTACAAGTGTGTAAGTTACATAGAACAAATGTAGTGGTGAAGATTTGTTGTGTAAGATCTTGAAGGAAATTTTCTTCTAGTTTAGGAGCATATGTTTTGATTTCTGGAATTAAGGACCTGAGAGCAGCTGATGAGCACAAGGCAAAGGCCTAGCCCCACGGAAGTGTTACCAGGTACTTCCCCTGTAGTGAACAGAATCCTTTAAGAAGATGACTTCTGAGATATATTTGGTCTTCTGTCTCTCTCGAATGGAGAGAAAATGAAATGTTGACTTTTCATGATGCAAATTTTGCAGGCAGTTTACTGTGTTTAATGAACTCTTACAGCATATGCAGATGAACACTTCCCACCCTCTCTCCACAGAGCTGGCACACAGTAATCACATGTTCTGTGTTTCTGTGCTATATAATGGCTCTGCTCATAGAAACACAGCCCTCAAAACTGAAACAAAGGTCCCTAAGGCTTCACTGAAATGAAGGCATCCCTTTGCCAAAGGTAAATCTGTCTCTACCTCTCAGGCCAAGACATGAGAGACTGACTGGTGGTGTCTTTTCAGCTTTAAACCAAGCCAAAGGCTAGGTGGTAAGTAATTGTCTGCAGCACTTTCTGTCCTGCAGCAAAGACCAAGCAAGAGCATTATTCCATTTTGTGTAGGTTTTCACCTTCAGAGTCACAGAATTCATGGAGCTTTGAGCTCCATCTGCGCAGAGTGACTTTGCTAGTGTCCTATTGGAATCAAGGTAGTCCTACAGTACCAGTTCAGGTAAAAGGAAGCATATTAAGCACTTTCAGTGAAAATCAGCTCATTGCAGAGAGGACACATCCATCATTAGGGTGCGTCTTAAGGCCAGCTATACATAACCCGGACTTTTGTAGATCTCCTTTTTGCTTCTCACATGTTTGACAGTACTTCCATTCTTTCCTTTTCTCTTTTTGTTAATATATAATTGTGTCCACATTTGTTTGTTCAAGAATATTTGTTATTCAGAGCCTGTAGATAACTGCATGATAGCTTCCTGTCTCTTAACATAAGTAGTACTGGTGCTACTTAGGTAGTAGCTCAGGTTATCTCAGAATATGAGCAAGAAATTTTCTGATCAAGCCAGTGGCTAGAGTGCCAGGTGGCAAATGCTTATGCTGGGGACCATTTTTATCCATGTATACTAGTTCCATCTTCATTGTGGGACTGATATTTGACAAGTGTTTGAAAACGTTTTAACTGTTCTACCATTACGTGGAAACAAAAAGTGAACGTGAACTTTCTAACTGAAATGTCTTTCACCGTGACAAATGGTTCATATCTAAGTATATCTATCTATATATCTCTCTATGTATGTATATCATACATAATATCTACATGTATACCTTATGCATAAAATAAGTATGCATGTACATCCACATACATAAAGTGCATACACTGGCATTGCCTCCAACAGTAACATACTTCAGTGGCGGTCTAGACAAAACTAAAAGTATTTAAGAAGTGGTTCAATGAATTTAAGTTGCCAGCCTTAAGAATTGCTAAGCATGCATGCTTAGTACACCATAGAGATCAGACTCTTTAATTACCTTAAGATGAATCCATAAAAGTGAGAATACCTTATACCAGTAGACACTTGCAAGTTTAGTCCTCACAGACCTGCTAGATTTTGCAGTTAGCAGCTTTGCAGATGAAGATGTTCAACGTCCAGATTTTCAGGGAAGCTCTTGCCTCTTTTAAACCAATCCTGTGACTTACCTGGTGAATTGAAGACCTGATTTAGTTATAAAGAAATCATCTGCTCTTGTGCTCAGTTGGGCTGCAGTTAGATCAGCTCTCCAAACCTCTGCCTGATTATGCTACTCCAGTGTAAAACCAGGTAGAAACATGTGACAAGGCATAAGAAAGAGATTTAACTCCTAGGTGGCTATCCTAGGCTTTCACCCTTCATTTCTTGTGTCTTCTGTGCCTAAGAATAACTTGTCTTTCTCTTGATTTTCCCCCAGCCATTTATGTTTTTACCTGCAGAACACTGCAAGTAGATACCAAAAAGATGAACCTGTAACATACTGCAGATGTGGCATAAGAAATAAATTTGATCAGTGCTGCATACCTTTATTTTGCTGTGAATCAGCTTCAGCTCAGCCTGACTAGAAGTTCTTTAACAGTACCTGGCCACCTGTTCCCCCATGAGCCTGGGAAGACCTCTGTATCCTCCACTGTACTGGAGGTTTTGAATCTCAGCATTGTCTCTATGCGTACGGTAAGCAAGCCAGAGAGTTACCTGCAGAAAGTCAAAGGCAGAAATTCCTGCAGTCAACATATTTTTTTAATTTTTGCTCCCAGTCCTTGCAAAACTATGTGATATTTAGTGATCCAACAGGTCCATAGCCCCTGCCCAGAAAATAAAATGGTAGTATATTCTTATCATGAATGAAGGACATTGAAATACTGGAGAAGAAGTTGAAAAAATTGGGGGGTATTGTGTAACAACAAAATAAATCAAGCTACCTGAGTTGCCCAAGCTACAATTTCAAACTTTTGTGTAAAAGAGTGTGTGTCGCAGCTTTATTTTGCCTGCTGTTCTAGGGGAAATTAGAATGCTGAGGCATTTTATGGCTATTTGCTTCTTCAGCAGCAACATAAATCAATTTATGTTTTTCGTAGATTTAAAATACTGTTGTCCATCTGTTGTCTTCATCAGCGGTGGCTTTAAAGAAATACCACTAGAGGGCAAGCTGACAGCTGTAAGCCATCTGAACTTTGGGACTTCAGTCCTCCAGATTTGAGGTTGATGGGAAATTATTGGCTCCAGTGGTGCTAAAATAAGCCTTAAAGAATCCATTCACTTCCTCAAATTCTTAAAAACTCCTCCAAAGCCCTTAAATATGGAAAAGAAGCTACTTCGTTTAAGCTAAGATGCTATGAATGACTGTTAAATGTAATTTTAAAAATTATACGTATCTTGTTGATCAGTTTTATAAAACAAGAACAAACAAGAATCATATCACATGTCCTGAAATTGTCTGGAGTTCTCTAATGTATATAAATGGCAGATCTTAGCAATTCTGTTATAGTTAAATGAAGTATTTCAACGCACATACAACATTATATATAGACACATCTATCCATGTCTACAAATACATTTACCTCTACATTAACAGTATAGATGGAGTGCTGACAAACATAAAAAAGCAGAATTTGATTCCTAATACTGTTTTATTGTTCCCTAGAGCTTCAAAAAGCACTTTAAAAAGTACCTAATGCAGTCCTACAGCCAAAGGCTTACAGCTTGTTAGATGCCATAAACAAAGCCATAGTGGTCCTGATCAGTGCTTGAATGAGAGGCCTCAGAGGCAAGAAAGGATCATGCATCTGTGGGATGCATGTATTTTTTGGCTTTTAATCCTGCTACTCCTTCAGTTTCCCTCAGAAGTTCTTGTATTTCAGTTTGTTCTCATCATGAAACCTTTGTTTCCTTTTCTCCTTATGTTTCAAAAAGAAAATTGTATACAATCAGTCAGAAAAATCCTACATTACCAGCTGATATTCTAAACACTATGTGCGTAAGGCTTCAAAAGAAATAATAAGCAGTGTTTATAATAAGGTCTTTAGCATTTGGCTCATTTAAAGGAGGCTGTGGGTAACATCTCAATTACCAAGTTACTGTGCCCTCAACCTGGAGCCTTTTCCCTCTAATTTTGTCCCACAAGTGCAAGTAGCTGTGATAACCCTTTTTTTGTTATGCTTATGCGTATTCTTTTCTTTACAAGTCCCTAAACAGACTTCATGAGGCATACAGGGCATACAGCATGTTGATATAGTAAAGGGGCTTCCTCCAGCAAGAATTGTGTATTAAACCTTGGGAAAAAAAAAAAACTTTCAACAAAACTTTTGGAGGCTTCCTCATAGTGGAACACCTTAAAACTTTGAGCTTTTCTTGCATGACAGAGTGGACCTGTAACTCCTGTCTGTCCCTACACCAACACCCTTTAAATCCCAAATGTGGTGTGTCAGGTCCAAAAGAAGTAGAGTTTTGTGTCTGATAGATCCTCGTGGGAAGATCCTGTTGGCCACAAATCCAGCTGAGAGGGCTGCCCTTCTGAACAACCCAGGTCTCAGAGAAGCTCCAGAACTGAGCCTTGAGGGCTAGCCAGGTCCTGCACAGCACAGACATAGCAACAACACCTCCTAGGAAGGTTTCATGAGGCCCTTTTCCTATGAAGGTGACATCCCTGGGGCTTGGGAAAATGAAATGATGGAAGTGGGGGTGTTGACTTGGGGCTGTGCAGATGTTATTTGTCTTGTTTGTCTTTTCTCTTGTTGTTGGTCCCTCACCTGCTCTGACTTTGTGGAACTGTCAGAGGCACAGTCAAGGCATGCAAACAAAAGCATCATTCTTACGATCCAAGAGGAGGAAAGGGGAGCCCATTCAAGGGACTCTTCTTTATGAAATCCTGAGAGATCCTCATTCGCTGATGAAATCCTGCAAGTAGTGATTGCAGTGCCCTGTGGGGTATTAGTGGCACTGGGGACCAGACAGCTCTTAGAAGCTAGCACAAACCCCAGAGGAGCCCACTGGTGTTGGAAGGCTTCTGTAGGATTGATTAATCTATTTGATTGATGGTTGTACAGCTAATATTTTTTTGAGGAGCTAGATCTGGAATAGGCAGGGTATGGCACAATTATCTGGCTTGACTCTGCAGTGGATGAAACTTCCCAAGTTATCTGGGGAAAAATGTTTCTTTAGTTTCTGTGATTTGAAGTATTCTCTATAGAAGAAGTGTGCATCACCACTGTTGATCATGCATATTTGAATAGCTGTGTGCCCAGTACATTAGGTGGCTACATAGGATAGTGTTATCTTATGTAATGATGATCTTTATAGCTAGTTGGGTAAAGTACAGCTAGTCACATTTTCAAAAGAAGTATACACAGACACATGGAAAATCTGAGAGTTTTTCAGTGACTTATTATTTAATTTTGCATGTAATAACTAATTCTCCTTTTGTCCAGTTTTCCCATTTATCCTATATTGTGTGATCTACCTACTGCTCAATGATGCTGATCACTGGAGTTCCTGACAACAATGCACCAGTGGAGGTGTTCTCAGAACAACATTTCAAGAAAAGACAGGGAATAATGAAACTCACAAGACACCTGGTTTTATTTCCAAACAAAATAGGATGAGGTTTGGAGAAAATGTTATGTCTTTCAGGTTTTCATATTTCGTAGAAAAATCAATGGAGCATGAAAAACAGACCTTGGAAAATTAACCAAAGCCCTAATTTTCTGCAAAAAGACTGCTTCAGTAGAAATACTTCCATCAAGCTGTTAGAAACATGAGCCTCCCTGCTGATACAGTGCTCTGCTCTGAATTGGAAAAATGGATGTGGACTCTTTGACATTTGCATACATCCCAAAGACACAATTCAGGTTCCAGCACAAGTTTGTCTTCATGCAAGATGTCAGTCCCTTGAACTCCACTGAAAGCTCTTACTCCTAGGCAATACCTGGGAGACCTGCTTCCAGCTCTTAATTCTCCTTTTGCCTTATTAACTTATTAACTCTCTCTGAGTTAATAAGAAGCTCTTTGCACTTCATGACCAAGATGCTCCTGTCAGTATTGAACTATAATAGATCCTTATCTTCACCATTTATATCAGCAACAAAATGTATATTATCTTTTTGTAACACTTGCTTGAATTGAGCAGTGGTTTGTATCAAACATTTTTATGTTAATGATATTCTTGCAATTCCTTTTGTAGTATAAAATAGTTAATTATCAATCATGACAATCCTGCTATGGGTTTGGATAAAGTATTTCATGCTACTCTTTATTAACCCTGTTGTCAAACAGCAAACAAAAAATATGAGTGGTCTCTCTTAGTTCCTGTTGCTTTGGAAGCTAGTTACATGACTTCATTTGTAAATTGCTAGTCTTTTTTTTGAAAAGAGAAATTTAAAAGCATCTTGGCTGGTTTTTAAAAAATCTTTCTTTCTTCCTTTCTNNNNTTCTTTCTTCCTTTCTTTCTTTCTATATTATCATTAATATGCTATGTTTAAGTGCTCTATTTCAAATTGGTAGGCTGCAGTTTCTGAGTCTTCTCAGTCAGCCTTCTGAAAGCTAATTAACTCATAATTCAATTTAGAGCAGGATTTTATCAGCAGAAAGTCATAATCAGAGAGGAAGGATGGAGTAATGACTAATGAAGTTTTTTTCCAAGGTCTTTACCAGTCTTCCTTGGTGACCTTAGAAAATCTGTGTAAATATTCTTATTTTCTTTTCTTGTGTCTGTTTTATCTAGAGAGGAAATATTTTGGTCAAAGATTATTGCTGTACATGATAATGACTTAAAAATGCTGCTGTCCAGATAGTATTCTTCAAATATGTGTCATGTTGCCTTTGAGCCAGTAATGAGTCCCAGGAGTTTTTCCTAACGTAACCAGGTTAGAAGGGTCCTCTGTTACTTAAGGTCTTGCAAGTAAGAGAGTAGAATGCATGGAAAAATTTTTCATAGTCTGTGGTAATAAATTCTCCACTATAAAATTTTAATGCAGTATAATTGTGATTACTTAATTGTAGCTTTCAAATAGCATTTTCATTTGTTTTAAGATGCATCCGTCTAGTTAATGAGACTGAGAAGGAACTTACATGAATATCAATTAAGTCCATGTGATTTTTAAAAATAGTTGTTTTGGGAGATAAAATGTAGAACAGGTGCACATCCATCCCATGACTTTTCCTCTAAGTACACTGCTAAAAACGCATCTTTATCTAACATCCAGTAATTGCCTAGTTAATGTCAAAAAACTGTTAGGATGCTTTGTCTTCTGTAGGATATTCAGACATTCTAAGTTATTTTTACATTAGAAGGCAGCAGGGAGTCTTATTTTAGTACTACCTGTTCACCACAGTGCAGGATTTCTGGCATTAATCTGAAAAAGGCGGTTTCATTTTTGTCATTGAATTGAAATGCTTTTGAAAGTTACCAGGCTGACAGCTCTGGAGACTGCCATCCTGTTTTTATTTGTTGGATGGGTACAACACTGGCAGTGACTGCTCAAGCTGTCCTGCATTGTTCTGTTGCCATCTACTCTAGGCAGATGTAGAAGGTCCATCCATAAAAAGGAGAGAGACAATCTTCATTACTTTGTATTGAAAAACAGTAACAGTTCTGCAGGGCTTTTAAATACTATAATCTTCTGTTGGAATGACACTCACACCACCATGTTTATTTACATCTGTCTTGACTGGTACCAGTTGAAGATAATTAAGTCCATTGAAATAAGATATCTTCTCCCTAATTTTTCTATAGTCAATACAGACGTCAATTCTGCCAAAATAAAATTCAGAGCTGAAGCCTAAATTTAGGATCAGCAAATCTCTAATGTCACTCCACACCCCCCCATGAAACTGCAAAAGGTTAAGTATCCCTACAGCAGACTCACAGCTCAACGCACCAGTCTCCCTACAAGCCCTGAAAGTGATTACCTTTAGGCATTCTCCTAAACTACCTGAAAGGAGGTTGCACTGAGATGGGAGCTGGTCTCTTTCCCCAAGAAATAATTGATAGAATAAGAGGAAGTGGCCTCAAATTAGAGGAGGTTTAGATTAGATATTGGGAAAAAAATTACACTAGAAGCAGTGAAAAGATTTCACAGCCAGCACTGGAACAGGCTGCCCAGAGAAGTGGTCGAGTCACCATTCCTGGGGGTATTTAAAACTACTGAATAGATTGATTTGGAAGGGTCTTTAAAGGTCATCTAGTCCAACCCCCCTGGCATGAGCAGGACGTCTGCAATGGGATCAGGTTGCCCAGAGCCCCATCCAGTTTGACTTTGAATGCTTCTAGGGGTGGGGCATCTACCACCTCTCTGGACAACCAGTGTTTTACCACCTCATTGTGAAAAAGTCTTCTTGATATCTAATTGAAATCAACCCTCTTTTAGTTGAAAACCTAAGAAGTTTGTTCCTATCTTTGTTGTAGGCCCACTTCAAGTACTAGAAGGCTACAATATGGTCTCCTCAGAGCCTTCTCTTCTCCAGGCTGAACCAGCCCAAGTTTCACCTCATAGGAGAGCTGCTCTATCCCTCTATCAGCTTGGTGGCCTTTCTCAGCACTCCCCCCAACAGGTCTGTCTCCTTCCTGTAAAATAGATGTGGTGATTAGGGACATGGTTTAGTGGGGCTTGGAACATTAATGGTTGGATTCTTAAAGATCTTAAAGGTCTGTTCCAAGTAAGTGATTCTATGAATCTACAATTCTAACCCACAAGTTTTCAGTTCTCTCCCCAGGAAACACTGTACAAGATAAAAGTTGTATGGATAATGTTGGTCTTGAGAATGCACTTTTTCATATCCAGTTCCCAAAATACTTCAACAGAGGAATGCCTCGGTACTTTGTTAATATTCTGGAGCGATGTATTTTCATTTCTCTGAGTATTGCCCAGGACACTGATAGTAATGAGTCACATATTCTTATAGGATTGATATATTTTAGTTTTACCTAGATATTCTGAGTTTGTAATACAAGAGATTAAATTTCAAGCAAACAAAAGTACTCAATTTAAAAATGCCCAAATAAATACTATTTACAATTGTAAATATTTAATAACAGCCTAGCTATAAATGTCAGAGAAAATATCAATTGATTCTAAGCTTGTATCTGGAAGTCATCTAGCTTACAAGCCATAAACACTAATAGTTGCCCAGTCCATATGATCCATATGAAGCAGAATTTGCACACAGTATCTGCAATTATTGCATTCCTGGGAGATGGTATATTAATGCTGGACTGTAGAAGAGTGAGTGCATTTCTTTTTAAACTTTTTGATGATGTCTGTAAGAGAGCAGGAAGGTACTGGGGCTGGGTTTTCTACTGAGATTTCTACCTCCTTTGTGAGTGCTGATGCTAAACTTTTTCAAGATGGAGGCTGATCCTCATAGACAGCTTTTCCTTGCATGGAAATGTTAATGCCCCTTTTACAGTCCTCTCCTCTCTTATGGTAAACATGACTTGTTTATCATGGCTCATCTAATCTGCTAGCAAATCTTAACTCTTCCTACCCTTGCATTCTGTAGAATTCCTCCTAAGGCCATTCTGTACCAGGCACCTTAAATTTACTGTGGACATGTATCAACATGGGATTCAAGTGGGGTCTCATTTCTATGACTCTAGAGACTGGAGGGTTTGATGATCAGTTTGGGATGTCTAATTTCCAAACCTTGTCCTTAACTGGTACAATGATGCTACTGCATCTGCATACACGTGCTCACTCCTCGCCCAGCAAATAACCCATTCACTGCCTTGACACTTTTCTTAGTTAATTAGCCTCAACTTTTTTTTAAGCATCCCTTTCAATTTGCTACTACAAGGCACATGCAGCCAAGGTTATGAAGCTTTCAGAAGTCTGACTGTTAGATTGTAGCATGTGACATACAAGCATCAGACACTCCACAGCAGCTGGAAGTTGTAACTATCATAATTACTTTTCCTTTCTCAAGTAAGAAATATTTATTCCTGTTTAGGATCTATGTACTCACGTATTTCACAGGAAATGTTTTGCTGGTCTTTGAACTGCAAATTCCTCAGGTCTCCATAGGAACGTACATTAAAGGATGAAACTAGATGCTCTTGTGAAAGCTGAAATCTGCAGTATTTGAAAGATTTAGTTCCTAAAAATGTGCCTCTTGATCTATTGTGAATCAGTTATCTCAGTCTATCCACTCCCTATGTAATGCATGAATAACCCCCCCCCAAAATATTTCAAATGTATTAGAGACTTCTTCAACAGCACAACAGAGTGGACAGTATTAAGTTATTCTCTTATAACCATTAACTACAGAAACTTTGAAATTAAGAAAAAAATTACCTTCAGCTTAGTATTCCCAGCAAAAGTAATAAACAGCATTCTGAGTATAAGAATATATTGACCTTATCAGCATTTAAGGCCACTTTTCACCTCAATGAGCTTGAGAGAATAGTCAAGGGGTTTTTGTGTAAATTACCTAATTTTGTTCCTCCTCCACAGATTAACACTTACTGTTCTGGGCCTAAATTCTGGCTTCCTCAGAAGAAAGGTAGTTATAAAGTTTTTGAAAAATATTTAGAACATTATACTTGTTACAAATGAAAAATATGTCTGGATACACCTAATCAGGTGAAATGTAGTTGTACACAAAATGGTTTTACATGCTGATGGTGACACTGCAACATGCTGAATGTCAGAAAAAAGGAAAAAAAGTGTTGCCTCAGGATAGTTTTTTGTCAAATGATAAGAAATGATATATGTATCTCAGCTTTTCTCTTTTGGTGTGCATTTAATCAGAAGTCACTGGGTAGCAGAAGATGCTGAGTGACACAGAATCTTAAGGGAAAAAGACCAAATGCTGAAAAGAGAAAGAAGAGAAACTTTCACTTGCAGCATGTTCTGGAGCCTGTAAAAATGCAATCAGAGCCTTTCTTCACTGTGGATAAAAGGATCTTTGAGAATCATCTACTCTGGTTATATTTTGCTTCTCCACAATGCACTAGAACTACTTAATTGCTCCATCTGCCAATATACAAATTCTGAAACAACAGGCCTAATGGTTTTTGAACATATTAACTTTCACATATGTTTGATTATTTCTAGTAGAGATGAAAAAACCCCCAAACCACTTCTGTGATAAAAAGCTGTGATCTCTGTTAAGATCCCTTTCCAGTAGTTTTGTATTTATTTAATACCCAAAGAAGGTTGCTGTCTCTCACGTCATTATTAGAGCCATAGCCAAAGAATATAATGCTTTCTTGGAAAGCTTTCTGCCACAGCATCATACTGTTCAAATTGTAAATAAAGACGGAAACAAACAGTGTGCAACTGAAAAATATTATTGTTATGTATCTGGTGGAACATATTATCTTTATTTATGCCTATAAGTAGTAGGCAATGAGGTTCAAATCCCAGTGTGTGGAGAACAAGACAACACACAGGATGGAGACCAGAACATTAGAAATATTTAGTTTCTCCTCTTGTTTTTGGATGACAACAATACACTTTCCTGATATTTAATGTCTTGCTTTTCTGAATGTAATTCCTTCTATCTTTACCTCCTGGAACGTATTTTGAGTCTAATAAGTTGAAACAACAGTGCTTCAAATTAAAAGGTGCTTAAATCTAAAATCGCTCTTAACAGAGAGATTTGAGATTATGCATTTTTCTCAGGTTTAACTGCTCCACATTTAGTTTGATGTTTTGAAATATGATTCACATCACCTTTGTACTGTTAATGCAAGACAGTTTGATAGTTCATCCATCAGCAATTAGAAAACAGAAGGCCAAAGGCCTATATTAACAAGTAAGTAATGCAAGGATGAAGCAATGTCACCATAGCAACTTGGCTTGCACACAGGATGCTGTATTTAACTTTGGGGAGTTCTTAAAAACTCCTGATTCCTGAAATAAATAAAGTCTGTGTGGTAGTGGGGCTGTGCCTTCAATGCTATAGCAGTAGATTTATCTTAGAAATGTGCAACTGCTTTGCCCCGATATAACTTACAAGAAACCAATGGTGTATGAGCACTTAAAGACATGCCTCATGGAAATCTTGACTTGCAGTTAGAAATGTGCAAGATTTGTTGCTTTTTTTTTTTTGAAACTGGGGAGGAGTTAGCTATAGAGCTTATTGCAGTAAGACAGAAGCATCTTAAAAATATATACCCAGGAATTACTCTTAGAGTTTTAATTTTTTTTGCTACTCCACACACATCCTTCTATCTTCGCAATTAGTGTGAGCTTTATCAGGTAATGGTGGAAAAATACACATGGTTTTGTGTTTCTTTTGTGGGTTTGGATTTTCAAGCTCCTAAACTAGCTATTTGGATGGTGTTAATAATGTGAATCTATATGTTCTCAAGTCAAGAAAAAATCATGTGAATTAGCTTCACTAGAGGGTCATGCTGCTAGTAAAACAAGGTCTAGGCAGCCAATTTTTGCAAAACATACATTTCAATAACCTTTGGTAGGGAACACAGAAGTTTTAGAAGTGTGAGATTGTAGGATCAAAATTAATTCTTAGAAGGCACAAACACTGGTAGGTTTGAATGCTGTGTGGTTACTATTTCCCCTCAGCAGTCAGGCTGTAATTCTTCACCATTTCCCTATCTAGCTCAAGACTGCCTAAGATGATAAAATACCCAGGTCAGGAGGCCGGATTTGCTGGAGGACTTGTTACCTAACTGCCCTTCAGGGTGCCTGAATCACAGATTATTAAGAGTTTCATAGACCCCTCTTGAGTGGCTTTGTATCTACAATCACTTGGCACCTTAGTTTCCAGTGCCAAGTTCTTACATTTCTGCAGAAACAATGAATACTCAACTACTCAGTGTTCACCTCACCTCCTGCTATGGCAAGACTTGCAAATGAGGCCTTTCCTGTCTGTATCTCACCTGTGGGATAAAAGCGCTCATGTCTTTATATATAATTATTTTCTGGGGAGAATCTCCCATTTGGGACAAGGAAATGTGAAGGTCTGTCAGTAGAAGAGACACATTTATGGACACTTAAATTCCAGCGGAAGATTTGACAGAATAGTCCCTTTTAGCCTTTTAAAGAAATTATCAGCAGGCTTACCAATAATTGAAAAAACACTGGTGTTCATAACATACAAAAGAAAGAGTCACTATTACAAAATTATATCATACCTGACATGGTGTGGATTTCAACTATATAACTAAGAAATATACATAGAGGGAGTTGTGTTAAATCTTTGTTGTTGTTGTTTTTTGTTTTGTTTTCTCACACTCTGCTATTGCACTCTTGTTCAGGACATGCTTGTACTATGTTTTAGTACCCTGTCTGAACAGGGAGTTTAAAACTCTCCATTATAATTAAATGCATTTTACATTATTTCACAACCAGAAACTGTCATGAAAGTAGAAAAGTGCTGAAAAGCAAAAAATAAGAGAACAAAAAGTAGCGTGAATACTTTTAAAATTCCTGCAAAATATCAAAGTCAGGTTACGAGACTAGCTTGAGAATATTTTGTCCACCCCATCAGTTTTTAAGTCAGTAATGTGTAAAAGCTGTAGGTTCTTTTAAGAGCCAGGTCCCGTGCCTAATGAATTCAGATGCCAGAGATTCCCCACTGCAGCAGAAAAGAAAGGTAAACGCTTTTAGGAGGGATAAACGTTGAAAATTTCCTGCTTCAACACAAATACATTTTGGCTCAGCTCTTCAGTAAGGTACAATCCTATTATTTGCTGTGCCTGCTCCAGTGACAAACTTCTCAGTAGATGACTGTGATTAGAGACTCTCTGTCTTGAGGCCAGAGACATCCATCTGCCCGTCTGACCATCCTGCTGGGCTTCTTGACTAATTCAAAAACCTTAGGCACAGTGGAAAGACTGTTGAGGCCTATCCAGTCCCTGACTGTGACTCATGCTATTCATGTTACTCATCCATGTGGGCACTAATGAAGTGACTGTGAGGTTCTGGGAATGCAGGGGATGGAGTCCAGGTCACAAGTGATGCTTGCCAATACTCCCACTCGACTGCAGAGGCCTGCCCTGGGTCATATGAGTCATGAATTTGGATGCAGATCTTTACTAATAATGTCAGCATTGGGCTTCAACTTCCTTAAAAATAACATGCTGCTTTTTAAAGGTGGAATGGTGGGAAGAGGGAGACTGTGACAGGGAAACTGTCTAATACCAGTGTTCAAGCTGGGAGAAGGATTTTGATCTAGGGTTAAAAAGATGTGCTCTCAGTTTCCAGAGGAGTCAACTACAGAGTTTCAAATACTGTTTGAAATGTTACATGTCATTCATGTCATATTGCAGAGACTAACAAAATCTCTAATCTTGTTCCCAGACTGACCTTCAGCTGCAGATCAGACCATGAGTTCAGGTTATTTAACTTTATTGTTATGAAAAGTTAAAACTGCTTGCAAAACACTCTCTGAATTCAAGGAAGGACATGTAAAACAAATAGCACTGTCTTATAAATTCATAGAATTGCAGAATGTTTGAGGCTGGAAGAAACCTCAGGAAGTTGCTTAGGTCCCTGTCCACTCGGGTTTTGAGTGTCATCAAGCTGAAGACTTCACAAACTTTCTGGAAAACTTGTTAAAGTGTTCGGCCACACTCACGGGAAAAAAGGAATAAAATTCTTGTATGTTTGAGTATAAGTTCCTACATTTTGGCTTGTTATCATTGCCTCAGCCTGTCAGGAGATGACTGAGAAGGGTCTGGATCCATCTTTGTTACTTCCTCCCAGTGCACAAGTTTTCTGGAAAGGTGGATATTAGGAAAAGGTGTCATAATAGACTAGAACGCGAGGCACTTCCACACCCATGGTGGTGGTTTACCCATGCCCAAGTAAAGTGGGTGCTGGACCCTCTCTTTGTGGTTATGGAGTGACTGCCAAGAATAATTTTCAGTGATTCACATTAAGAATGTGAACTCTCACATGGAGTCCCATTTCTTCTAAGTGGTTTTATTAATGATTGAATGATGAAGTAAAATTGATATGTTTCGAAAATCTACAGTCAATATGAATGAAGAAGTTGCTTTCATTTTGATAACAGCATCAAAACTGGAAATTAATAAGTCTAAAAAATTAGATATTCTCTGAAACTAAAAGCAGATGAAATTCAACAAAGACATGAAAATAGACCTGTAATAAAAGTGACTTTACACAGAGAAGGATCTGAGAGTTGTGGTGAATCACGAAGTGACTATGAGTAACAACACAGTTTTTTTTCCAAGAAAAAGTCTTGGTCAAAAATACATTCCTGGGGATATTGTATGCAGCCCTTGGGAAGTAATTGTTTTGTCCTGCTTGTGAGCCAACTGGATCTCAGACCAGGCGTCCACTTTTAGATGCCACATTTTTAAAAAGATGACTTGGAAAAAATCCAAGTTTGGTGCAAGGAATACTAAAGGATTTAGCAAACATAATCCACAAAGAAAAGTAATCCCATTCCTTTAGGCTGCAAAAGGGAACATTAAAAGGGGACGTTTGAATCTTCTAGTATGTAAAAAAAGATCATTATAAATAGAGTAATGATAATTTGTTATTTAAGACCAGAAAGAAAGGACAAAAAGAAACGATTGCAACTAAATATTTTAATTTCTAAATTGCTTTATGAGTGCAGTTTTTAAGAAGGAGTATTTTGACTGTTGAAGTATTTAATACTGAAGTATTTAAGAAAATGTGTAAATGTGTTTTTTTGGGTGTGTTTAAGGAGTGTTCATACCAGCACCTGTTGGGGACAGTGCAGGGGACAGTGCAGGGGAGGGACAGGACAGCATCCTGTTGTCCTTCCCAGATCTGCATCTCTGTGGTTTTAGGACAAGGAGTCTCAAAGTGAGTTAACAGGCTAATGTAAATTCTGGCTTCAACAAAGAACACACCTTGGAGGGGAAAGGTTCACATTTATCACAGTCTATAGATCAGATAAGGCTCTATAAGCAAGAACAGAACAAAAGCCCCAGATATTTTTTACCAGGTGTCCTGAAAAAATATAACCTGAATTTTTCCTACTCCACACCTGATATAAATCAGTGTGTCTCCACTGGCTAGAATGTGCACTGTGTGGAAGATGAATGGCATAAAAATTTTGTAGGTAATTAAATTAAAGGTATCCAAGCAGTGTTCTGAATCTAGCAACAATTCTTAGAGAGACAAAGATCCAACTCTAATTTACCAGTCTGCAGTGTAGAGACAAGGTTATTAATCTGGTACATTCAGTCAGTCTTTATTAGTAAAACTTAATTACACAGCAAAGCTCTTGTGAAGGCAATGGCTGCTACTGCTCTCCCGCAGAAAATGCAGTTGCAGTGCCAAACCAGCTGCATACATGCAAACAGAAGCAAACCTGCTGCTTTTTGTCAGCCAGAAGATCTGAAATGAACTTTGACTAAACTGAAAAGGCACAGGCACCCCTGGGTATTCCTTGGCTAAAACCTTGCTCTCTTTCCAGTTGGATGGGCTGCACTCAGAGCAAGAAGATCCTTCTCCTTAGTGGTGCAGTCATTGATCTCAGTCAGTGTGAACTGGCCACTCGTTCTTGTGGATGCTATGTCGTTCCTCACTAGAACTAAAACAATCTAGGAATATAATGTTTTCTTTATTTTTAAAAGTATAATTCCAAATGGCCTAATATATAGTGCATACAGATCCCATAAAGCATTTTTGTTCCTGAATCTTAAAATAGTGTTGCTCCCTTTTGTTAAATTCTATTGATTTTGTCCCTAAAATAAGCCATCCCTAAGTGTTTTTCTCTATAGAAAAATCATTTCAGGGCAATATACAGAAATTTCTTTACCCATACAATGTAACTTCATCAACATCTCTCTAAATAATTTCATAATAGGCTTTGTGGAACAGATTCATTCCTGAGGAAAGCCAGCAGAAGTCAGTATAAACAGACTTATTATGAGCACCTTTTTTACCACAGATGAATTTATCATCAACTCCACAGTTGAAAAGTTTGATCCAATAGTAAGGCATCTGAGAGTGAAAATGCAAACTTGTCATAAGACAAAAATACTGTAACTGCCTGGTAAAACCCATGTTAAAAATACTAGTGTTCCTTCAAACCCAATTAATTCCAATAATTACACAGTCATTAAAGCAACAGTCTAAAGGGGAAAATACCTTCATAGAAGAGTTCATGGAACAGTTATTTAATCTCCTTTTTAGAATATCTGGATGAATGACTTTTTCCCTAATATAGGACATTCTATTATCAGGTCTTTGCAGTCATTCTACTTAATTACTTCTCTGCCAGGATCATTTGTACTCCTAGATCTCTATATAAGGTTAGTTTAGAGGGAGAAATTTTATTCCTGCAGCTCTAGGAGAGGCTTTTTCATCATTCTGTGAGTAGTTTCACACTGTGTTTTCCTCACATTCTCCAGAACTAAATAAACACCTTAATTTCCAGGTAACCTTTTCAGTAGAGTGTCTTAGAGCTGGTGCCACAATCAGATTTGAACATTCAAATTCCATCTTATCTTCAGTATAAACACTTCACTCCCAAACACAGATCATTAATGCCGTGTCCTTGTCCTTGCTGCTGCTTAGTCAGATATGCTCACATATTTCAAAAGAATGTATTCCTCTCACCCACCTTACCTACTAGACACCCTAACAGTCCAGTTATAGACACATTTCTGTACTTTCATTCTCAGGAACCTGATGAATATTCATTCCATGCAAAGTGGAACATTTTGAACAGAAATAATGGGATGCCTCCCCCTTGTGCCTTGAAATAGGTGACCTTTTGTGATCAGCATATTCACCTCCAACTGGGAGATACCAGGTCAGATTCCCTCAGGCAGCAAAAGAAATTTAACCCAAACCTTCCATAGCCTTGCTGGGACAGGTGGGCACTATGATATCTTTCTGGTTAGCTTGGCTTAGCTTGTGTCTACATGTAAATCCTGATCCCTTAAATAATATTGGTCATTTATGAAATAAATCTGATGCCTCTGTGATGCATGGCTGGGCTTCCTTTCGGTGGAAACAGCATGCATAGAGACCCCAGCCCCACTTAAGCAGAATAGATATGTGCTCAGGCTGCGAAATGTGAAAGTGGTCACTATTTACATGGTGTGGATGCTGTAATTAAATAACCTGACATACTGGAATCTCTGGGAGATGCCAGTCTTTCCTCATGCTGTATGGAAGGCAGAGCTTTACAAGCTTTTTGAACTGGAGAAACAGCTTACTCTTTGAAAGAGGTCATCTTGCAGTGTTGCCACAACTGTTTTAATTTATAAATACCTACGGATAGTTTAGCCTGGAATGTTTGTTTATTCCTTTTGCTTTCTTCAACTCTCCTGCTTGTGTGCTTGTGCATGTAGCACTATATATACATCTAGGAGAAGATGTGGTTCAGTTTTGGCACTGGTTTTATGCAAAACCTTTTGATTTCTTGCAGACTACTAACCCAGAGCTGTGGATCCTTTATATGTTATTTTGGCTATCTGTTCCACTGCCAGAATCTCTGCAGACTTGCAGTGATTCACAGCTGTTAGTGAACTTCTCTTCATTGCATTCCTGCAGAAACGGTTTATGCTAAAATCCCATTGTCAGAGATGTCTGCTGCTTTTAGAAAGCTGCCTTTTTAGAAAATCATGTTTCAGAGCACTTTTTAATGAAGAGACTTTTTTTATGAAGTTTTATGCAGTGGGAATCACCCCCACCTGAAATTGTGAGTATTCACTACGCCTCCAGATTCATCCACAGCTGTTTCATATTAAATACCCAGAAAATGAAGAAAGCATAACTTGTGGCCACTTTTTGAAAACAGTGGTTTGGATGACCTTCTCAGCACCACGCAGAGCTTGAGGAGAGATGCAGGGATACAGTCCCAGCTCTGGATACTAATACTCAGATTTGGAATGAAAGAGTCAAGTCTTGGGGGAGGCAATATTTTCCTCTGGTTCATACCCTTCATTTGGCATAGGACAGCATGGACTGCGTGCGCTAAATGTGTCAGAATGCCTGTGAACATAAAGAGTATATGAATATGAAATAAAGACTTCATTGTAATATTTTTTATAAAATCAAAATACTCTTTAAAAGCAGTAGTGGTCCAGGTGCAGCCCATCTTGCTCCTTCTGTGTGCTGGTGTTTCCAGTCAGTATGGGCAAAAGGAGCTGCGGTTACAGAACCAAATGTTGGCATTATCAACTGGTCTGGTAATGCAGTTTGGATTATAAAGGCTTAGGGGATCTGAGAGATGAGCTTGGCCATGGATTACTTTATGTACCCTAAACCTTAGGGAGTGAAGCAATTATAAAATGAATTAATTTGAAGATTTTTTTCTTTTCTGGGAGGTGTGAGAGTTTACCTTACAGAAGATTTTAATAGAAAAATAATACCAAGACTCACTCTAAAGCTCACTTTAGGCTCAGTGAGAAGAGCAAGTAGATGTTGATAGACAGTGGGGATGGGTAAGAACTGTGACTGTTATTACCTGCAGTAGTGGTCTCATGGGGTTAAATTTGATGGTAAACTTAATGGAACTAGGAGCCTGTATGTATACACAGCATCCGTGTGCACATTGAGTTGAAGGCAATGTCAGGAAAGTACCTATAAATATGACCCAGTGAAGCAAAGCCTGAGACCTTCTGAGGCACTTAGGCAGGAAAACTTCTACAATTGTTTATTCTATGGCTGGCCAAGCAAAATGACATTGGGTTTTCTTCTCCTCTTTTTCTTTTGTTAAATAAAATTGCAAAGCAAATGTCCCTTTTTTCTTCTTCTTCCCCCCACCACCCCCGCCCTTTTTGTTAAGTAAGATTGACTTTTATTTGGATGCTTCATAATTACTTGACCAAAGAAACAGCAATGGTAATACAGACTTCAGTCCTTAAACATTCTTGCAAATGCCTTGGAAAGATATCACCTGAAAGTGATAGGGGAAGCAGAGATCTCAACAGCTAAACCTCTCATGTAAAGTCATATGTTTTTTCTGTGATTCTGATTATTTCTCATCATTTTTGTTTCTATGTACACCTTTTCCCACCCTTCTTTTAGGAAGTGCACAACAATATTTATGGAAATTTATTATCAAAACAATAAAATTTGGTTTGAATTTACATTCTGCTTCAACTTCATGACTTTTAAGAAACAGTGTAAAGTATGTAAATTTAAATTAAGTACCATAGTTTCTAGAAGATTTAGAAGATAATAATTTTATTAGATCTGTTGAGATTATTAGATATGCTTAGACTTAATAAAAGGTAATTTTAGATTTTTGTGAGTCAGTATGGTTTCACTGACAATTTGACTAAAGGAAAAATAATGTTGGAAAATAACATCTTTACAGATATTACTCAATAAATAGGGGAATCCTGTGGTGATTTTATAGATCATAGGCTGATATATAGGTCCTGAGCTTACCAAAATAGAAGTAGCAGAAAATAGTTTCAGTAGAGGTGCTGAAAACAGTTTTAGAGACTTGCTTCTGCCGGTTGTTCTACTTCAATGTCATTCCTTGAAAGTAGTGATTCTTGCAACACAAACTGAAGTGCAGCTAAGCCTCTTGTCCTTGTTTCTAGTGCAATTAACCCAGCAATGCAGAGTAAGATGCTGCTGGTACATCAGCTAAGTGAAAATGCACAAATATTGTTCCAAAAGTAACGACTTCTGATGACTACACTAGATTATGCAGAGAGAAGTCATGAAAAGTCAGGACCAGGTTGGATGGGGCTCTGAGCTACCCACTCTAGTGGAAGGAGTCCCAGCCCATGGCAGGGGGGCTGGAACGAGATGATCTTTAAGGTTCCTTCCAACCCAGGCCATTCTATGATCCTATGATACAGTGCTGTATGTATAAAAACAGAATTTCCTTTGTTACTTCCATATCTTTACAAAAAAAAATAATTGCAGAGCAAACACTTTTAGGAATAGTGCTTCTGTTAATTTGTGGTCCACAAAAAAGTGCCGTAGTAATTTTTTTGTGAATGTTTGTATAACTTCCATAAATAATTTGTATTACTTCTCTTGACATATAGCTGAACAGGACTATGTAGTTGATATCTTTCACAGTACAACTTTATAAGAGGGAAGGTAGGCTTCTGCTGCAGCAATATTAGCTACCAGAGGGGCCTGCAGGGAATAGGGGTCAAATCTCTTTAGGAAAGGGTGTAGTTAAACCTATAACAATAAAACAGTAGCAAACATCAGACATGAAATACTTAGTGTTATAATAGACTGGCTAAAACACAGACAGTATGCTACACTACAACCATTTTCTGAAAATTCCTAAAGATTGATCTTTATTGCTATTAAGATGAAGGTTTGAGAAATCAAGAAGTCAGGATTGCAACTGGAAAATTTGGGGGAGAAAAAAGGACAAATACATTTACACAAATTACAAAAAGTCACTATTGCAAATAATTATAATGATTAGGCTGTGAAGCATGACAAAGGATTGTGGTGCTCACTGTCACATCATGAACATTGCCTTGTTTTGCCATAGGTTATTACATAGAGATTAAAAGGAGATGGGGCAGAACTTTCAGTAGCAAAATGTATCCTTTAAATCCTGTACATAGTACAGAGAACATCCCTTCATTGGCACCAACTAAAAGGTTCATAAAATAATCTGTGATCCTTCTTGAAGAGTAGCTTTTGTTTACCCAAACAGAAGAGATTATTTACTTCTGTGTTTTTTTCAATGTTGATTTCCATTGGTGAAGAAGCATCAGGTAATGGCTCCACTAAAAGAAGCCAAAATGTGCAGGATAGTGTCCAGGACACTTTTCCTTTGGTTTGCTCTGTGTAGAAACAGACTTGTATGGCATTCCGTAAAGATGGAGAATGAGTATTGCTTAAAAGAGAGATGTCTAATGCTGAGATTGCAGAAATTTTAATTAGGTAGAAGATTTTTATTTTGCTTTTTATGTAGCAAATAAATTCTTTTTGTAAATTATTTTCCATGGATAATCCCCAGAAGACACTGGTGAAATGATTTGAAGAAAAACAGAGCAAGACTGAGCTTTCATCTTTCTTCTGGGAGTACCCAAGCAGTACTCATGAGAGATATGGACAAACTGACAGAGGAAGAGATACTGGGAAATCTAAGCATACAGGAATATGAAAGATATGGCAGGAGAGAGAGAATTTTTAAGTGGAATGCAAAATTATGCAGAAAACATGTGAGTTACATTCTCTCAAAGCTGAAAATTACTCATCCCTTTCAAATGCAAATATTGTCAAGATGTCTTCTATCTGAAAAGGTAAGAGTGCTCACTTACTAATGACACATAATATCAAACATATTTTAATTCAGCCTATTTGGAGTCTGCTAGTCAGGAAATTAATCTAGGCAGCAACAAAAGTCATTAGAGATATTTAGAGAAGTTTCAAAAATAGGCTATACATTTTTACCAGAAGTCTGTATCTGAGAAGGTGGAAGCTAGAATTAACTTCAATTTCCTTGGTGACAGTAACAGCTGAATGAAAGTTTTCCTATAGTGTGGTAAAGCTGGTGCTGTGATGCAGCCTTGCAAAACGTTTTTCCTTTTAACCCAGTGCTCAAGATTTTAAAGGAAGTACTAATGCAATTTCTTATTCTGAAATGTTAAGTGAGGTGTTTGAGGGTTTGTTTGCATATAAAAGAATTGACTTACACTTGAGGATGAGGGGGTAAAATGGGGTAACAATCTACTTAAAAGATAATTTACAAAAAGTGAAAGTTTAAAAATGCAGTGTCTGACTTTATTTGTAATATTTTTCAATGAATCACAAGTTTAATTCTCTCTGGCTAGAAAATTATTAGACCCCTCAAGTTTAGGTTGGGATGCATTCAGCAGGGTGTCTAAATAGCTAGTCTACAGAATTGTTTGCAATTGTCAAAATGTTCAAGTAAGCTATAAATAGCCAGAAATAAAGTAAAACAGCTTGCTGCCTCCACAAAGTTGTATTATTTTTCCCTATAGTACTTCATGCATATCAGGAGATTGTTTTGTTATAATAGGGTCACTGTTCCTCATCAGTCAAAAGTAACGGGGAAGAATTGGGTTTGAGGACTGCACTGTGCAAACGTGTCCCTGCCATGTCACAGCTGCACTGCTTCCACTGAGCCAGCCCTCCACCTCCACCCTCTGCTGTCACCTCCTGCATGGATGTCCTCAGCTTTGTCAGAACTCATGCTGGCAAACAGACCCATGCATGTCAGGCTTTTCCATGATCTTTCTTCTCAAAGGTTTCATCAAGTGTGCAAAATTTGCTCTGATGGGACAAAATTTCAATGGCTTAAAAAAACTGTCATCAGTTGTAAGAGATCAGTGCTAAGAATGCGTGGATCTTGGCCTCTGCAATAGATCTTCTTAGGATAAAAACAATCCTAACAGATTTTGGTAGTATCACATAGGTACCTGCTGCTGCATCCGTTTTCCAAGGAAGCACAGGTCAGAGGGAGCAATGGGGGAACAGGACATTTTCTCAGGAGCAGTGACATGCTGCCCAGCATTATTCCTCTCAGTCTGTCTGGCTCCCATTGGCCACAAATCCTCCAGCTCAGAAATTCTGAAGTCTGATTGAAAGCCTGCTGAGGTCAGAGGTAGTCAATTTCTTTTGAGGGGCAGAATGGTAACTTTTAGCACATCACATTTGTGCACTCAAAATTATCACATATTTTGCTAAGTATACTTCAGAGGCAGATGATCAACTTCTGGATCTATAACCAGGACAAGTTAATTGGTAATAACACTATGACAAATTTATTTTCTTTTATGCTTTTGGAGGGCTCCTAATATTTGTCTACTGTGCAGTAAGTCAATGTAACAGTGCAGGTGTGTAGGATATAGAGACAACTCAGACTGTTTGCCTCCCTCAGTGAGACTGAGTCATGAAAGAAAAGGTTCCTTTCGGATCTTGCAGTATCATTTATTATTTAACACGATTCTGTATTTTGTTTTGTAACAAAAATGGTCTTTAATAGCTTTAAGTGAAGGTGATCTCTGTTTGTGTATGGAAAGGTGTGGAAAATCATTTGGCACACTGTGACTTATACTGAGGGAAGCTGTTTTTGTTACTGTGTTTAAAGAGGATTATGCAGTAAAATTCTTTGATTTTAGCAATCAGGAAATTTTAAAAGAAGCTGTCTGATCATGGCAGCTCTGCATCTCTCTGGAGTTATGATATTCAATGGTAAAACAGGCGTTGCTATGGCAATTAAGCATTTTTCAACATTTTGGGTTTTATCAGATTTCTTCAGTTATTAATAATTTTCCAGAAACAGTGGAAAAATACTGGTATGTTAAAATATCACTTGTTCCTCATAAATAGACTATTTAGAGTATAATCCTTGTTTTTTAGAAGTCTGTGTCAAATATCCCACTGACTCTTATGGAAATATAGCTTGACCTTAAATATTTCAATTTCTGTATGATTTTCTTCAAGTATATGCTTTCTAGTTAGAAATATTGAAAATGTCGTGCTTTCAGACGGATTAATTCCACCAGGGCTTTTGCAGACCTTGTTTGTGGCAGCACAGCTCAGCTAACCTGGGAAGCCCCAAGGCCCATTTCACACCTCCTGCCAATGCAGTGTTGTCTTTTGAGGCATCGTGGCACCCAAGCAAGGCTGTGAAACCAAAGCTTCTTGTCTGTGTATTGTGTGTCTTGCCTTGAACAAGACAACTTTGTAAGAAGGAAAAAGTAAGAGATTATCATAGAATCACAGAATCATAGAAGAGCATGTTTGAAGGGACCTCAAGAGCCGTCTGGTCCAACCTTTCTTGTTAAAGACACAGTCTAGACAAGAAGGCCCAGAACTGTGTCAGCTGAATCTTAAAAATGTCCAATGTTGGGGCATCCACCACTTCTTTGGGAGATTACTTCAATGGCTGGTTGGTCTCATTCTAACAGAATGCTGTAGTGTGCAGCTTTCACCAGTGACATTTACTCCCAATCCACCTCTGCCTCGGGGTATCTTTCCCCCATAACTGACTGGCAGGATCCAATGGAGAAATTCTACATGGGGAGGCAACTCCCGGACTGGAGCTGAAGGCTATATCACCCATCTCTGCAGCACCCAAAGTGCATGTCTCTGCTCCTGGAGGAGATCAGAGACCCCAGAAGCTGCCTGGGCACCACCAGGCAGCTCAAAACAAAAGTCACTGAGTAAGGAGATTCCTGGCTGTGCTTAGCTCAGACTGTCCTTCTGGATGTCCACTTTTTCAGTGGACACCACCTTTACCAAGTGTCTCAATCGTGTGAAAAGACAAGCTGGGCTGTCTTCCATCTCGTTGAGAACATTTGAGTGATTAAAAGTATCTTCAGTTTCCTCTTTACTTGGGAACTATCCTGATAGCTAAGGTATTGTATAAACAGTGATCAGTCACTGCTGCCACTGCCATTAACAGCAGTTGCTGTTGCCATTTCATTAAATTCAATGTGTGTGCAATATGTGCAGATCAGGCCTTCAGATGGGTCTCCTAAGAGACATGCCTATTTTGTGAATCTTAAGATGGATGGAATTTTGGGTGGGAGATGGGATTATATCATATGTTCAGGTCAAGTAAGAAAATAAATATCTCTGGCCATTTGTGCCAACACAGAATTTAGCACCCCAGTAAGTTTTCTTTGGATAAGGCTTAGGTACAGACAGACTTTCAGGCATCAGAAGAGGGGTCAGGATATTTTCTTTTTTAATCACTGTCTTGAACCTTTATATGTACTGCTTCAGCAATGCTTTAGATGCCCAAATGTGGTTTTTAGAACTTGTCCTTAAGGAATTAGGAGACTAATTGTCACCTCTGTTTTGCCAAATACGTAGTGTCTATGTCCTGTATACAGTACTTTAATGAGTACTTTAATAAATCTTTATGAGAATTCAGCAGTAAGATGAGACCAGTATAAAGTTTTTCGTCTTAATTCTACTAATTGGAAATTCTACCTCTTTTAAGAGGTCAGGGAAAAATAGCAAATGGTTTGCTGCAAGATCATTCCTCAAGTTGAAAGAAACCTCTTCTCCTTTTCTGTAATGGAGTCATAAGATCTGGAGCACATCAGCCCTGAAGAGACTTCAGCCCAGCATGATCTTTCCAGGCTGTTTCATTAAACCAAAGACAAAAACAATTCCTTGACACACTATTCATTCTAGTCTTGAATTTTCAGTGCCCTGATTTTTAACACAGGGTTCATGCAGTATTCTGAAATTACTTTTTTTCTGAAATAATGTGTACAGGTAATTTGGGCAAGTAGCAGCACAGATCTTCTCATGTTCTCCTCTCTTCTCCCTTCTTCAAAATAGTAGTTTACACTACTTTGATGCAGTGTGCCTTACAGTATATCTCCTTGTTAGCTTACTCAACAGTCAAGGATCTACATCTTTAATTACCTACAACTTGAAGGTAATTAATTATAGCCTTCAAGATTCTGTCTCCCAAATGATTGTACTTAGTTCAGCTTGTAACAGGAAAAGCATAAACAAGCATTTTTTCAGTGAAATGCTGCAGGAAAAGCTGGTCTCAGAGCTCAAACAAGGAGTTGGCCTCAATATGTTGCTGGATCTGTCCCCAGTGCTTTGGATTGTCTCCTCAGATGATTGATGAAAAGTGTGGTAACCTGTGAGGGTTCGGTGCTGCATTCTGGCTGGCTCTTGCACAGAGCTCACATTAAAGAGTACAGCTTGGGACCTTTTTTGATCCTGTGGGTCTTGGCTTCAGGCAGAAATGTGGCGATGGCGAGGAAGAAAGGAGGACTTCACGTGGGTTTCAACTGCGGTTTATTTTCACCCAGAGGGGAACCCATGCAAGTGAGTTTTTCCCTCTGGGTCTCATCTTAAGTACAGGGGTGTGGAAAGGAGCAGGGGACAATCTAGAACCAATCCCAGAGGGGTGGGCAGTGACCCAGAACAAAAGGATAATCAGTAGAATAATTCTATATATAAAAAAGGGAGGGGAAGGCAGGGACTCTGCCAATCACTTGCCCNAGAACTTTCTAGTCATCTGGGCAGGGATGCAGAGTGATGGACAGGACCCATAATTAAGGAAAAACCAAAAAGGGATTTAACATGGGGGTAAGGGACAAACCATTGTACAGAAATTTGGTAAATCCAAAATGCACACCACAGCAGTAACCAAAAGTTTCTACAGCAAACACAGCTAAGTGAGCAGACAGCAACTTCAGAGAAAAGATCTCGTCTGGTCCGTGGGAATGTGCCAGCAATGCAGACTGCCTCAGAGTTCAGGAAGTTCTGGCATTTTTCTGTTCTGGCCTCAATGATTTCCTTCCTTGTCTAGGAAAGTGTGTCTATCGAAAGTCTAGTCTGTAATGGTATTGATTACAGCTGTTGTTCACAAGCATCACTATTCAGGTGGGATGAAAACAGTAAAAGAAATGTAGCTGAAGAATTTGCCAACAATACCAGGTTAACAGTCATTGTCTTGTTTGTCTTCTACATTTTCAGTGAAGTCATTTATCTCTGGTTAGATAGAGCTTCACCAGATATGCTTAATACAAACCAAAAAATCAGCAAACCCCACAAAGATTAGTATGTATTTTCATGGGTTATCTGAAACTGAAAATATTCCATGTGCTTGATTAATATTCATTTGTAGTCTTTTGAGCTAGGCAGGTTTGCAAAGTGGTCAGACACTAGTGATAATATTAACCACTTCAGTTAACAGAGGTTAGTTCCTGCTAAGGCCTTTCACTGGAAGACATCACTGCAAGCAGTTAAGGTTTGCAAGAACGAAGCAATGCATATAGCATGTAACAGTGAAAAAAAGATCTAAAAGGAAGGATCTGGTTACTTGTCAAGTAACTACAAGTTACTTGACAGTAGCTTCTGGAGATTTTTACCAAAGTAAATTGTAATTCTCAAGGTAGCTTCCTGAGCTGTACCAAGGATGTGATAAGATGGTTTCTGAATGAGAAGGATTTGCCCAAACCCTGAACTGGCAGTAATATTTTCTTAAAATTTCAGTTTCTTGAGCAAGCGTGGCTCAGAGTTTTGACAAATATTTCTACTTCAGGAAGAATGCAAAGAGTGCACACCCAAATTCAGAGTTCCAGAATCTCAAAAGGACTCAGGTAGCGAGATATGTATCTCTGCAGGATGGCTTTGCCCCAATGACCTTGGCTTAGAACCACTTGGCAGGTTGTAACAATGTCTTTTTTTGATAGTATTCCTGAAAGCAAACAGATTTCAGTAAGCAGAAGGAACCCATTGCCCCTCAAGCACGTATGCCCAGTTTCCTCAGCCCAGTAAACACTTTGAGAATTCTAGAACTCTTTTGAACACTACAGCTTGACATTTGACCTTGGTCAGCTTTTGATCAAGGAGTAAATTTTTATTTCCACAGGAGTTCATCAACTTTCACTCAAGGTCTTTGATCTTTACAGATAAGGTCCTGTTTTTGTACAGCTGTGAACAGCTGTTCACTCACCATTCACGTTGTGTTTAGGGACCCTTACTCAGATCAATAATGTCTGCTGATCGATGGGATAAGATTGAGATGAGCCAGAACAGGCTTGCAGGAATTTCCTGATGAAGAATGACAACAGCCCTAGACTGACACTAAAACATAACTGAATGTCCAATGACTCACTTGAGCATCATTGGCAAGTACATGTACTGGAGGAGATGTGTCATTGGGGCAAGACTAAACCACTCACAATATAGGTTTTCACAGAAATATTTTTTTAATGAAAACTGCTACATGTAAGATTTGTCATTGTAGGTACTTCCATGTTAGATACAGGGAGCAGACTGTGGAGTGTTGGAGCCCTGGATGCTGAAAATGTCAGGCTTTCTGCTCTGACAGGTAGTGACTCTCAGGAGGGTACTGCCTTTGACCTGAGGCCAGCTTTCAAAGCTGAGTGATAGCAATGGGAGTGTGTGTGTGTGTGTGTGTGTGTGTGTGTGTAGTTTTTGTAGAAGTGTGTAATGTCACAGGGTGAAATATTTAAGGTTTGGGGTTTTAGGGTATAGAATATAGTAATATGTATATAGGAACAATATGGAGGGATTTGGGCGTTGCCTGAGTTCTTCTTCACTTTCTTTTTCCTCCTTGTTCTCGGGTTTGGGTGATCTTTTCTAATTGGTTAGTGAAAGTCTGCATTGCGGACATTGAGTAATATTTAATTGGGTTATAAATAAAAATAACTTAGGTGTTGGGTTTTAGTTGGTTTTGCCTATTGTTTAAAAGTCCTTGAAATGAGTTAGAAGTAGCCATTTTCTCGCCTTGTTAGACAGAGCTCACACCTCATGAGACTGTAACTTGAATCCGAACGAGATACCATCGTGTCTAGTGTCTTCTGTCCAGACCTGGCTAGAACTAACACCAGCACAGCTGAACACAAATTGGATGTTTTTAGGAGGTTCAATTCACTGTGATCTGCTGACAATGTCTATTATTTAATGATGGCATCAAATAATAACATAATCATTGACACTTGGCTTAGTGAGACTTTGACAAATCACTTGCTGCTCTGGGTGCTGCTCTGTTTCAAACCTACTGAAACTGTGTTCATAGGTGTCAGACTAACAATTTATGAGGAGTATTTAAGGAGGAGATAAAATATTTATCAAACTTCCTAACGAAGTATTAGGTATTCTCTTTGCTTCTTCAGATATTTCTTTTAAGGACTGTATAATATTTTGGGCTTCTGGGTCAATGGCAGTAAGCAGATCCTTTTCTAGCTTATTTTTTCAGTTTTGATGCTCACCCAAACACTTTAGATTTGATTTTCCACTTGTTTCAAATAGAAGCAGCATGAAAAATAAATGGTTCTGGGATTGTAACTCTGTAAGCATGCAGGCTAAGACCCTACTTTTTACTCAGCTCTTTCATTGATAATGTAAAACTTACTATTAGCAGAGCTTTCACTATTGCCACATGCTAATACCCTACAACAGGTTTATTGTATTAAAGGCATCTTCTATAGAGCTGCTTGATGTAATATCTCTTTATTCAGGGGCTTCTTCTTGGAAGAGGAAAGGATTGTTGAAAACAGGGGAGAGGATGGTCTGTAATTTATTTGTCTCTTTCAAATGAAAAAAAAATCCAAATGACCTCAACAGAGAAGAAAGACTCCACTTAATAAATTAACTAACTCTATTTATACTTCATTGAAAAAAGATATACTGAACATGCTGGTGGTGTTACACAATGTTTAGCTTGTATAGTCCAAACTCTGTGTAGATCTTGTGGGAGGCTCTGGCATTTCCTTTCTAATGATTTTTAATATCTTCCAGTTCATGCTGCTGAAGCATTTAAAAACTCCTGCACCTCATGCACCTCATATTTATTATTCTCTATTTCACTCTAAGGTCAATCCTTCTCTTAAGAGGCCTTCAGCATTATCAAAAAGAACAAATTGCTTATTGTGTCTCTTCAGTATATGAGTGTATCTTTAACAGCGGAATTTGGTGGATGCTCAGGGATGCTCAGGGATTACTCTTCCCTGGAACAAGGAGTTCCAGGATGCAGATGGGTGTTCCTCAGGATGAGAACTAGGAAAGGCTCTTGGGACTGCTGCCCCACTGCCATAGAACTAACTGAGAAGGAGCAAGCAGAATTACAGAATCACAGAATGGTTGGGGTGGGAAGGGACCTCTGGAGATCAGGGTCACCTAGAGCAGGTAAATGGATGTCTGTGGCTGCTCAGGCTCCAAGTCCTGTGGAAATGCAACAACACAGGCAAACTTTGGGCTTTCAAATCTCCCAGACACTTTCCTGACCAGAAATACTCAGACAAATGAAGATTATTAATAATATAAATAATAATGTGTGAATTACAGAGCCTGCTCTTTTTTCACCTGAGGGCCTGACATGCTAGATCAACAGCCACTCAGCAGTTGCCAATTTAGGCTTTCTGAATAATTATTATAGTCGATGCATCAGACATCATTTTTGCTGCTGCTACCTTACCTGGCCAGCCACATTATTTTGGATAAAGTCTGCTGCATAATGCATTGTCTGTGAAGTGTAGGAACATCAGATGGTGGGAAAAAATGAGGAGAATAGTTTCTGATCTGCTAAAAACTCAGGTTTAAATCATGTGACATCATGTAATGACAGGTAAAAGTGTTGCTGTATCAGAATTACTGATTTTCATGGCTGGTGGTATTTCATATCCACTGCTTGACTTCTGGAAGGAATAACTGCAAGTAAAGGTAGATGGACTCCCACTAAATTGTATTTCTGACCCAAGTTTGAAATCTGAGCTGAAAATTATAGACAGTTTTAAGTATTTTTCTCTTTTTAATTCTCTATTTTTATTTAGATATACACTCTGTATCTCTAAACCAGTCTCACAGAAACACTGAATTTCATCTCAAAAACTGAGAACAGTGATCTGGAGTTGTATCTGTATCTGTATCTTGAGCTGATTATGACTTATTGTAATTCCTGAAAAGCTAAGGCCTACAGGCATGATTTATTTCTAATGGTGACACTGTATGTCACATCAATACTTATAAACAGACATGAAGAATTGGTAAACTGTAGACCAAAAAACCATTTAACAATTCTGTGTTATGAGAGAAAGAGCTCCCTGTGACAGGCGAGGAAGGATGACAAAACCCCAGCTGTGTTTCATGCAACTGGACTGCTTGTGAGTAGGTCTAAGAAGTAACAATACAATGAGCTGTTGATGTTGACTCAGCTGGCAGCTAAATCAGAGAAACAGAGATAGACAGAAGACAGTAAAAATTATACATGTCAATTGAAATACACATGAGGGAAGACAGTCCACTCTGCAGGACAGGAGCAGAAGTAAGGGAAACAGGTGCCAGAGTTGGAAGGGAAGGTTTTATGGTGGGAGAGAAGGACAAATGAACCAAAACTGAAGACTGAAGCTTAATTAATCACTGATGTATCAGCACATTAGTCGGAGAGAGAATCAGAAGGCGAGAGAGGAGAACAGGTGAGAAATCATTAAAAATAATGTCTGAGAAATTATAGGGAGATGAAATGATGAAGCACAGAGGGAGGAAGAGGAAATATGAAGTTGGACTAGGAAACAGCCAGTACAGGCCAAGTTTGTGAACAAGAACATTGAACTGGGACTGCCTTTTCCAGGGTAGCTTCTCTTAGCTATATAAAAGTTGTGCTGTGAAGATTTTCTGCTTTTGTGAAACGGGACATCAAGTACTTAGCTTGTCACACTCTCTTTTTCTCTCCTTCTATTGTTTCCAGAGGTATTGTGTTTGTCCTCTGGAAATCATCCTCCTCCTGTAAGATATTAGGCAGCCACACTTTTCCTAGTGCCTGATAAAGAGCTGAAACAAGCTATTTCAGACTAAGGTATTTTTAGTGCCTCACCAGTCACTCCTTTAATAGGCTTTTATGGCTCAGCACGAATTCCCTGCAGGTAGATACTGAAAGTCTAATCCAAAATTGCATAAAGACAACTAAAAGAAGTAACATAATATTTGCAAGCAGATCTACAATTCCTTTGTCCTGAAAGAATGTGATCAGAGGCCTAAGCTAAAAATACATTTGTTCAATATGCACATCTTAGCCCTTTGAGAGAAAAAAGAAAGTAACAAAAAAATATAAAAATAGACATAAAATAATGGAAACAAGAAATATGGGGTATTAGAGCTCTTTCTACCTAGTATAAAGTATAGCAGAAGGATGTCAGGCTCTGCTAAATGTATTTCCATTGCTAGATAGTTTATGAATGACCATTTCTTTTCAGCAAATGTAATGATTCTAAAGCTTTAGTCTTAATTTTTGTCTTGGGCCACATTTGGGCAGTTAATAGCATCAGGAAAAAAATTCACCTTAAATCTTGGAATGTCCAGGTGCAGCTGATCTAATTTAAACAGGAACTACATGGCCAGACACATAGTCATCTCCTTTTTCTTCTGCAAACAACTGTTTCACTAAAACTTTCAGAGACTGCTACCAGCTGTGTGATAACTCTTCCAGAACATATCAGGTTCCTAATGAACAAAACTGTTCACCCCAGCTTTTTAACTCACCAAACTGTGACCCCCTCACTAGTAAGAGAACACAAGCGGATGCAGATCCCTGCTTCAAGAGACCTTACGCACCCCACCGCCCACATCTGCTTCTTGGCCACTGAACAGCTGGTGGGTTCTGGCACTGTGATGCTCCCTGAAATTAATCAAAGCTCATTTTTCCCTTAAAAGTACATGTGTTATGCCTATCACTCAGACCCCGTGTATTTAACCCCTCAGGTTATGGGGGTGATCAAGAGCTTCCTTATGAAATTAATTTCCATTGAGAAATGACAATTTTTGGAAAATAATTCCTCAAGCCAGCTCTTCTGCCAGTTCAACCTTCTCTTTGATTTTATTCAAAGTCTCTGCTTGTTTCTTGTGACCTGGATGTAGGCTGGGGTTTCCAAGTCCTCCAGCTGGTGTTTGCAGGGAAAAGGTAACTGGTGTTTGAGCAATACATAACTCAAGTTGCCACCAGAGTTGGGGCTCCTGGGCTCTCTTGGCTGGCCTCTGCAAATCTCATCCCAAATGCTGGCCCTCCTGGTGGCTGCAGCCTCTTGGTCATCAGGAGAGTAGATTTCTGGTTGGCTGAGTATCTGCTTCCCAGGGTCTCCACATCAGCTCAGTGAAGGAGAGAGCAGCAGTCCCTCGGTCGGTCTTTCTTGGTAGTCAGCAGGTTTCAGGGTGTCTCCCTCATGGTCTCTGCCCATCCCTCTTTGCAGAGCAGACTTTCAGCTCTTTGGGAGCCCGCCTGCAGCCAGAGGAGCTGGGCAGCCCAGGAAACAAGCTGAAAAAATGCCACATCCTTCCAAGGCTTTTCCCTCCCACAAAAATGTTCTGATTCTTAGCTTTTGTGTCCCAGCTCAGCGCAGCTTTGCTTTTCTTTCAAAAATAAAGCAACTTGGAACAAAAGACAGTCCTCTGACCAGCTCTGGTTATTTTATTTCCCTTTTTGGGCCATACCTGGATACTCACCAGGATACCCTGACTTGGGAGCCAGAAGCAATAGGCTCTCATGGAAACTAAGGGTGAGATTTCCATCTCTGGATGGAAAGCCAACCCACTGAGCATTGAAATAGCCTCTGGATCACAGTGAAAGCTTGGACTAGTCACTCTATGGCTCAACATGAAAGGAGAAGGCTAAGCTGGGCAATACTTGAGGTGTAGCATAAAGCTGTTTTGGCCATACTTTTTTAGCTACTCTAATGATGTTTGGAACAGATAATTACTTCAGCTATTGTTATGAGAATAGGCATTTCATGCTTTCAAACTCAGAGAGGAAGGGAAAGAATGAGAAACAATGAGACGCTTAAATAGCAGAGCTTTAACTGGTGATTGTCAGTATGCAGGCAGAACCTGTGTAAGTGGAGTACACTGATAATACTCAGCAACAGAAGCAATTCAGAAAGCATCTAAGAAGCTTTAGACCCATATAAAAGTCATGCTGACACTGTAGAGTTTTGGAATGCGCGTTTTTTCTTTTTTTTTTTTTTCATTTTGTGTGCTTATTTGTTTTTGGTTTGTTTTTGTGGTTTCTTTGGGGTTTTTTGTCATTGCTTTTGGGTTTGGATGTTATTTATCTGTGGGGATTATTACACTATGTGTACTCTAAGGAGATGCTTGGGTGTTAAATGTTTGAGATTGCTCTTTTTAGATTTGTCATGGAAGAAAGAATTAAGTGCATGTTGTTACATATTAGCAAGATTGACTAGAAAATATTATGCGACACGTGTCACATGTTTTTTCTGAGGTTTGAACTTCTATCATTATGATTTTTTAAACTTGATCACCTTAAAATTGTGATGAACACATTCCTTATATTTTATTTTTCATAGTAATATTTTTCATAAATACAACATTAAAATGTTTGTAATGGCTCTTCAAAGATCAGACTTCAGAAATTGAAAGGAAGTTTAAGGAAGTGTTTTGATGAGTCCATTGGCTGAAAAATGCCTCCTTTGACCAAGTAGGGAGGAAATTGAATATTGTACAAAAAAAAAAAGAGCAATATATTTAAAATTTTGCTACAGAAATTAAAAAATATACCAAGCAAACAGTCCTCAGTGAGCTTTGTCAAATATTTGACATTTTGCTGCATTAAATATATGTGCCAGTATTGCAAAACATATAGAAGAAGCAGTAGCTTATTTGATTTAAAAAGTAGTTTTCAAGCACCTTCCATCCACTTTCTAGATGGTTCATAAAATCAGCAATCTGTCCCTCATTTCAGTGGAGAATCATGCTGAATGTCTTTTATAGGCTGCCTATTGAGGTGTCATTTCTTATAAAATATACCCTAATTGTATTTTGGTGACTGATTAGCAACTCCAAAGTACTTGAAATGACAAAAGTTATCAAATGAAAATAAGTATGGTTTGCAAAGCATTAATTTCTGCTATTCATTGATTTCATGCTTGTGAGTTCAAAAAACTTAGCAGGTTCCAGTGAGTCACACATTTTTTAATGTAAAATAGGCAAGGTTCAACTGTGCTTGAAGAATTAATTACTTTTTTACTTGAGTAAACTTGAAAGGAGAGAACAAAATACCAGTGTGCGTGTAATTCTTTTAGTATTAAATCAGACTTTGCAGTTGTCTAAAAGCTTTGACTTTTCACAGTCAAGTCTTTCCACTCAAGCCTAAAATGAAAAGTGCAGTGTTGTGTTTCTCACAGAACCTAGTGGTGTAGCAATGAATGCCACTAATTCATCCCAAGATCACATAGAAGTGGGCTTACTCCTCAGCCATCTTATTTATATAAAAAATAATGCTGCCTCGTTTTCCTTGTGGTGCTCTTTTTGTCCTTCTCAATCTGAAATATTTGTTAAGAAGGTGAGCAATCTACATCTTGCAGTCAAGAAGAGTTATGAAGAGGAAAAATAGTGTCCTGTGCATCTTCCTGTCTGTGCTGTGAAGGTCCCGGCCACATGCTGAACTCTCCTTTGTTGCTGCTTGGAGCATGCCCACGACCCACCTTTGGGCTCCTGGCAGCAGTGCTTCACATCACCTCCTCAGTCCCTGCTTATATTCATGACATGAATGGCTTGTAAAGTGTCTGTGCTGAAGCACTGCATGTACAGATAAGAGAAAAAACAGCTGCCTTCTCCAAGCCCATAAATCCACAAGTCTGATAGAATCAGACCTCTTTTTCTCATCTTAGAATCTTGCTCCCATCTCTAATTAGACATAATAATTCAGTGCCATCACTGGCATAATTGGCCATCTGTGTACTTTCATACGTGTGAAACGAATACTGGGAAAGGTTACACAGGCTGGTGCCACTAATGCTCAGGAAGGATTGTTGGAAACTAATCTTAGGAGCTGGGTTTGAGCTGAAATTCTTTTTGGAAATGAAATGTCATTTTCCTTGTTGGCTTTGAGAGTTTTGAAAGGACCAGACACTACAACAGAAGAGCCTGATGGCTGGTAGAAAAGCAAGGGTGGGACCAGAAGGCTTACAATTTGTTTCAGGGGAAAAGACAATTGTGTTTTTCATACTTGTTGCTCAAGTTTTGATTTACTCCTGAACAGTTTCCATTATTAATGAGAAAAAGGACAGTATTTCAAAAACACGTCTTCAAAGCAGCCTCTCTGTGAAACTCTACTAACAGGCCTTACTACCTATAGTACCTTTTTTCCAAGCTTTTCAAAAATTTAAAACTAGTATGGAGAGAGTAAAGAGAGAGGGATAAATCCTCATCTTTATTTCAGAACAGTTCACTGAAATAAGGAATCACTGCACAAGGCTTCCAGGCTTGAAAAGGTTATAATGGAAAAGTGATACTTTTCTTGTGAGATAATACGTGATGAATATAAAGTGTTCACAATCACATCAGAGCTCCATCCACAGAGAAATCAGAGTTTCCATCCACAAAACCAGGCATAAGTTTCTGGTCACAAATGAAGCCTTCTGTCAGCAAAAGAAAAATGTCTTGTAAAAGAGTCCACTTTATCTTTTAACACATAGAGAAATATTGCTCAAGTATAGTGATAGTAGAGCATGAACCATTGAGGTGGTTTTCATAGTTCTGCAGCAGGATGAAGATAAATTTTTGAAGAGCTGCTTCTTGGGATCCTGTGCTTGTAATTTGCTCCTGGGACCTCAGCTCAACTCTACCAAAGGTTCAGAGGGTTTTCCTTCCAGTGAGGAAACTCTCCAAAATGTTATTAAATGGCACAGAAAATGGTGGCCAGGAGAAAACTGCTGCTATAAAGCAGTATGCACACTGGTATTATGCACCAGCCAGGGGTGTCTGTATTGTGATCCCCTTTCATTATGATCTCTCAGAGCTTATGTATGCATTACATGTATTCAAATATCTATAAACATTTACTGTATCTCACTTGTCTTTGAACTGTGAAGTCAGAAAGGCAGTTTGATATTGAAGTCCAGCCAGTGAACACATGCTCGCATACACATATGAGCCAGCTTCACACATAGAAACATTGCCTTGCCAGCATCCACATAAACACACAGAACTCACAAAAAGCACAGGCTGCCCAGTGCTGTTCCTCCTCTCCAGCTGATTAGAATGGAAGTCCGCAAGTGGAAAATACACGTGTATTTTATATATTGGAGATATATATATATATATATANCATTCTGATACCAGGTCAGAGCTTTCCTGGTCTCTCCACATGCTGGCACCCAGGTATACTAGGTGTGGAGTTTCACCTTCCTGTTCTTGTTGCTGATACATCCACCTCTTATCCTACTTTTCTGCAAGTCCATCTTGAAGCTCACGAGCATTCACCCATTTCTACTAAGAATAGAAGATCATTGTAAATAGGATTAAACCAAAGTATCAATTAGATTGTGGTGAGGTAGCACAGAGCTCAGTTGGGCAAGTGCACTAACAACCTGTTTACACATAACCACATAACCAGCTAATTTCATATCCATTTATCTCCATTTTCACTTACTTGTTCCTTCCCAATCTACCTTGAAGCCTTTCCTTTGTTTCATCCCCTAAACACACCATAAGTGTCATACCTTCCTATGGTGTCCTTAAGTCCTGACACAGTAAGATGCATACAACCCCTAAATGCCTTTCCCAGTGTCCCATAGTGAGTCCTGTGTCCTTGCAGGCAATAACCCCTGGCAGTCTGCAAGGTCTTCCGGGGAGACAGCTTCTTCAGTTAAATTGTCTTGGTGGGTTTCACACTGGATGTGATGGGTGAACGCTTCTCCTTGGATAATTTTCAGAGCAGCCATTTCAGCACATGCCTTTTTTGCCTTTCTAGGGCTTCTCTGCTCCATTGTTCATCTGCTCTTTGCCTGGCCTTTGTGATTCTGGTGATTAGCCTTTAATCACATGACTCACAACAATCTGCTCTCTGTGCCAGAAAGGCCTGGAGTGTCTGATTGTGAACTGGATGTGAAGATTATAGCAATCTCTTAGTGCTGTAGGAAGATGTGTAGAACCTGAGAATGCTGGTCTCCTTTCAAAATTCCTTTGGATATTGTGCCCAAGTACGGTGCTGGGTAATATACTCCTGTGGGATTATCCTCTGGAGCTGCAGTATGGGATGAAAAAGACCGTATGCTTGTAATGTGACAACAGTGTCATTGTCCTAGCAGGTCCTGGGACAAACTTGTGTTAGAGGACATATCTTGCTCCAATTCCAAATTGGATTAAAATATTATATAATATAATATTAAATTTAAATTTAAATT
>VZDJ01004378.1:6012071-6075482 GCA_008694505.1 Cyanoderma ruficeps
ATTTAAATTTAAATATATATAATAAAATATTAAAATAATAAATATCTTCTGTTGTCTCATTGGTAAAAAAAAATAGCTCTCCTTTTCTAAATGCTAGCATAGGAATTTATTAGCCATCTCTCACATTTTACACATGTCAATGGGAGACCCTGGGGGTGGAGCTAGGATCTCCATCACCTTCCTGAGGAGCAGGCCAGGAGATCAAGCAGACAAGGCTCAGAACTGAGCCTTATTAACTTATTAACTTAATTTTATACAATTTAGGTTCTAACTCTTTAATATATGTGAGCCATTTCAAGTCTTTTTTTCATACCACCTTCCACACCCCCCCCCCCCCNCCCCACACTTGACCAAGGGACACTATAAAAGTGCATGGCCAATGTTTGTGGATCTCTGAGCGTCCTTTGGCTATGGAGGAAATGGCTTTTGACTGCCTGCACAACAGTTTGTGCTAAGGCTGTGCTTGGCCTAGCTCCTGGCAATCCTGGGACACTGTAGGTACCTCTGTCACCATGGACTGCAAGTGTGTGCTCACACATACTAATGTGGCAAATGACAATTCAGGGCTCTCACCAGAGAGGTAAATGGAAACCTGATCTACTCTTCTGCCACTACTCAGCACAGGTCAGTCTGTGAGAAGGCTTCAGCAGCTTGCACTGAAACCTCACATTTTGGATGGTAATCACTCCTGCACCTGTCTTTCCCAGATTCAGGAACATTGTGTCTGAGAGGCTCTTTATCCTGCATTATGCCAAGGTTTTCTCTGCAGTCAGCTCCACTCCAGACCACTCATTACTTTTTCTGTTAGAATCATACAATATTTTCATTTGGAAGGGACCTCTAAAGGTCCTCCAGTCCGACTCTCCTGCAATGAGCATGGACATCTTCAAGTAGACCAGTCCAGCCTGACTGTGAATGTTTCCAGGCATGGGACATCCACCACCTATTTGGACAACATATTCTAGTGTTTTACCACTGAAAAGCTTCTTCCTTATATGTAGCATAAATCAAATCTCAAAAATTTCCCCCATCTTTCTTATAGGCCCGCTTTAAGTTTGTCCCCATATTTCTTATGGGCCCCCTTTAAGTACGGAAAGGTTGCAAATGCCACCTTCTTATTTTAGAATGTTACTTAACATCGTGCCAGCTGGAGTTTTAAATATTTCTCCAGAAACTAGATCAAGAAACCAATGCACCTTGTGATGAATAAATTAAGACTGCAGAGCTGCCACATTGCCACATGCATTGTCACCTAACTGAACGGGTGCACAGATGCACCACCAGAGCCGAGTGAACAGTTTAAACACATCTCTATAAATAATTATGTGAACACCAACTTAGGAGTTCATGACACTCTCACATTCACATCTAAATGAAGACAGGCTATTAAATTGCACATTTGGTCTAGAGGGATGTTTGACATTAAATTCCCAATGGTATATTTGATGATAATGAGTACTTGCCATTTGCCTTCTACTGTGCTCTTTAATCCTGAGGCAAACCCAGCAATGCACGAGTTACTCAGCCAAAAATATCCAGATAACCACTGCTTTTTTACAAAACACTCACAGGCTCTTGGGTAATGTTCTGCAAACCAATTTGAAAATAATTTTGAATAATGAGCATATCTGAAGATGTTGAAATCTGCCTGCACACATTTCTCAAACAGAGGAAGGAATGAAAGGCAGCTGTTTATCCATGATGGATTAACAAGGAAAGTGTTAGGATTTATCTTGCCTGGTAATGCATATGTCTGTAAATCTTAGGTAGGTCTCTACTGCTCACTTTGTGCCCTGATATGCTTGTGATAGGATTTGAGCAGTTTTTCCTTAAGGCAGGCATGTGTAATCTGCTTTCTGAATCAGCTCTTGGACTGATAAAGCTTCCAGAGTCACGCACGAAGATAAAACAAAATAAGAACATGTTTACCTTCATTGCTCAAAAGTGCAACAGATGAGAAGCTCCTGCCTGGGCAATAACAATGACCATGAAAGAGAGAGAGAGGAGAGTAAAGCACTTTGAGTTGACCCTGCTGCCTCAAGTACGACTGGGGCTCTTTTCTTTCTCGGCTCTTGCCCCTGCCCTTCCACTCACCCACTGAGGAGAGTTTTCACTAGGTGGCACAATGTACGTATGACCTTGAGGCCAAGATTTTTTTTTCTTGGGCTGATTTTTCTCCCATCTTGCCGTTGCGGGCAAAGTCAGAGAGGTGCTGATAATCCCCTGCCCGCCTTCCCACAAATCTCTTTGTACCCAGAAAAGACAAGTTCATTGAAGAAGTGGCATGGAGCAAAAGCTCTCTTTATGGCTGTAGAAAGAAGAGCAGACCAGTCCAAGTGCTACCAAGAACTGCCTTCTTGGAGAGGGCACAGGGTCTGAGATGTGGAAATGATCCCAATGACCCAGGAGCTCAGAACTGGATGGCCTCTTGCCTGTGCAGTGAAGATCTCCCTGAACATGGGCACTGTCTGCCTGAAGGCCCTCCCTCTCTGTGCAGGAGGGCCTGTGGTAGGTGCCTTTGGGGACTGCCCTTTCTGAGCAGGGGAGCCCACCTGACTGCTGACACCTAGCCAAGCTGCCTCAGTGAGAAGTGTCCTGCCCTTCTTTCCTGGTCTCCAGAGGCCAGTGGCAGATGTGCAGATATCTCCAGTTCGTGACTCAGGTCCCAGGGGTACCAAATTGTCTTCTGGTGACATCTTCATCTCAATGACATGAGCAAGTATCTTAGGTGCCACAGTTTGGTGCCTAAACTTAGGTGACATTCATCTCCCACTGCTCCATCCCTTCTAATCCCCAGCTGCCATTAGTCATGTCTTTATACATATATAGCGATTTTGTAAAGAAAACAGTAACATACAGACAGAGAAAAAAGAAATCAGGCTGAAAACCCTTTTTTAACTAGCACTCCCACAGAGAGGTAAGAACAAAAGAAAAAAGGCCAAGACAAAATATCTTCAGGTGGTGCCAGGGAGATGGAGGAGGGAGTCATATGCCTATTTTTTATTGCCAAGCAACCAAGAAAAATCCATATGATATATAACTGATATAAGGGATTTAGGCTTTTCACCTTTTCTGTTTTACTTTGGATATAAAGTAGCAACACATTTGCAGGAAACTTGACATATGTGGCATAGACCTACAGAAGAAATAGGTAATTTAGGAAGGTATTTTTTAAAAACCTTGGTGAAAAAAGTTAGGAAAATTATCTATTGGGCAAGAGAAAAGAGATGAATATGCAAAGAGTGGAAATCATCAGGAACAGGCAGACAATTCTTTGAGTTATTCATTTACAAAATCATTTACTAATATAATCCAGATTTTTCACCCATCAGACAATGTTGGTGACATTCTACCCTGCACTGCTCAGAAAAATCCCAGATTGCAGTCACTGTAAGAGGAAGAGCTGCCTTGTACCAAGATTCTTTGACCTCCTCTATTTCTTTCTTTCTGTTTTTCATTGATAGATAGTGTCTGACAAGAGAATAAATTGTCTTCATGTACTCAATATTAGATGTAGGGGTTTTAGTTTCCTAGTGTATCATGTCAGTGCATAACTTCTACAGCATAATATGCTTTATTTATTACTCCTGAAAGCTGGGGCAGGAGTATATCAATATATCAGTGAGCTTCTTTTGCATATCTCTGCAACATAAGAAGATTAAATGTATTTGTATAAGACGTCTCATGTCTGAACTGTTCTTCAGCCTTTCCAGTGAGAGAGGCTGCTCAGACAGTATTTACTAGACAGTAATTTTCCAGGCTCCAAAGACCCTCAGATACCTTTTTTTGCCCCAAAGTGTAATGTGAGTCATCAGTTGCAGCTTGATAATTTCTACCACACAGAGCAGTTTATATCTTCATCTTTGCAATTGTTATTATGTACTTCTACAGCTGAACTTGATTTTTTTCCTTTTATCTCACACATCAAATTTTCTATCCACTTTAATATCGTCACTTGTCTTGAGTGAGAGTACTTGAAGAGTGGGGCCTTTTGTGAGAGCTGGACTGCCCAATTAAGGATTTTTCAAAGCAGAAGAGAATATTGTTCCCTGCTTTTTGCAGCTTCTGTGCTAGTTTCATATTCTCAATATGGTGTTTGCCCACTTCTCAACAATGACTTTTTTCTGATATACATCTGCTGTCCATGATGAGCTATTAAATGGTATCTTTAAACTGCAGAATATAACAGAAGGGCTGACTACCATGAAGAGTAATCCTCACAACTAACTTGAAAAACTTGGCGTAGTAGTCACGAAGACTTGCAGAATATATTGTGACCTTGAATGTCATATATGTGTCAGGAGAGAAAGTCAACCAAACAAACTGATGTTCAGCTTTTTCCTGCCTTGGATTATGCTACTTTGAGCTAGTAAGGCTTTTGATTTTAACATCAAAAGTATTGAAATAGGGTGAGATAGGTTGAAAAATTAATCAATGTTTTTTATTTCAATGGGTATTTAACGGTATATAAAGGCAAACAAAACCCATGGCAATAGAGGTGGCTTTTCCAGAACTCTTTGGATATGAATCCACCAAATCAGTGTACCTGTTTTTTGTAAAACCAGAGAAGTGCTCACTATTTTTGTCTCACACTTTTCCTTAGGCTTTCTTTTTCTTTTTCCTTCTGCTCTCTTCCAAAGCAGCTCCCCAGCTAGTCTTGACTTTACTGTGCTGTCACCCTCTGACCTTCCTGCTGTGAAGATCACTTTCCACTAAACACCTCAACTGCTTTTATGCTCTCTCTCTCCTGACACTACATTCCTTCTCCAGTCAAGCTTTTTCCTCTTCTCCAAGCCATCCATACTACTAAATTTATAGCTTTCAAGATCTCTCCCAGTTTGCTCTCATACAGCTGCAATCCCTCTTCCCAACTTCCACTGCCTTTGAGGCCATGGTGCCATCTGCCACACTACCTGCCAGGTCTGACATCTGGATTTCATGTCTCTGCTCCTGGGCTGGAAGACAGATTCTGGTGAAATAACTGTGTCCATGCACTTTCTGTTGCCACGGTCATTCTTCTTCAAAGCAGCAACAATGAGTAGCAAAAAGCTAAATAAGATGCAAATTTGGAGAAAAGATATTTTTCTATTTTATATATATTTATATATATAAAAACTCTAAGATCTTAAGGTGGAAAATAGAAAAGGGATGCTTAACTCCATCTGTGGCATTATTCTTAGAAGTCCGAAAAGTAGGGTAAGGAAACTGGTCCCATGGCTGCACTTTCTTGGCTCAGTGCCTCTGAAAACCAAACCAAACAGTAGTGTTTTCCTACAAGTTATGTCCCTGCAAGCAAACAGAATGCTGTTTAGTGTCAATAACCTCACATGTGAGGACCTGAAACTAAGAACAGAATTGGCCAGCATATGTTATAAATAATATCTCTGTAAATCAGAAAAAGGCTTAAGGACAAACTAGTCAGAAAATTGATTTTTAAGGTTTCCTGGAAAGCCCAACAATGAAAAAGTAAAAAGGATTCAATACTTTGGATATGTCATTAAAAGGGTAAAAATAAGAGAGACAACTGCATTTGCAGTGCATGCAGTTATTCCCACCCGAGGGGCTGTTTGCACATGTGCATTCCCGGAGATGTTGCAGAGGCAGCTTGCCACAGAGTTAGCTGTCGCTCAACAGCTGTGCCTTTGCTGACACAGATTAAGTGATTTGGAACAGGAGAGAGTCTGATTCACAAAAAGTCTGATGAATTTGAGTTTTGTAAAGTAGGACCATTAAAAACTCATTCATGACAAAAGATTATTATCAATCTCTGTTATGGTGATGGTGACAGGGTTAAAAGGAGATTTTAAGTCTAGAAGTATAACAAGATCCTACTGACGAATAGAGAAGTGTTGAAAAAAGATTTGTAAGGGTATGACTGTGGGATATATAAGTTATGATATTTGCACTATAAAATGTGTGCTTTCCTCAAACATGTTTTAGACAGGGCATATTCAATTCAGGCTGTCATGTGCAGGACCAGGAGTTGGACTTGATGATCCTTGTGGATGCTTTCCAGCTCTAGGATATTCCATGTTTCTATGATCCTAATCCCAATCAGCACCTAGATGATAAAACTGAATATATAGTGTCTTGAGACCTTTGTCGACAACAGATAGTGGTCAAACTTATGCAACATGCAAAGTTTTTGCTTGGCACATCTGAGGCCCAATATAGCAAACAGGCAATATGGTGACTTGGGTGAGAGCATGTATAATGAAAGCTCAAAATGTACCTGTTTTGCACTGGAAGTCTAAGTCAAAACAACTGCCTGATCAACAGTACACAGTAGTTCCACTGTATTGCAATAATATAGGCATGTGTATTATTAAGACCTTTAGGTCATGTGTCATCTTCATTTCAACCCCCTGTTTTTTGGCCATGTTAGGCCCTCTACTTTCTCTTTTTCATCAGCTTGCTGTGAAGTTTCATCAGTTTTGCCAGTCAGGGTCTAGATGTTTTGAGCAGTATCATTGTCATGAATTAAATATTTTCATTCGTTTTTTTTTTGTCTTGCCTCCATTTTCTGCAATGCTTTCTATTCCACAATTTCATTTTATGGCCAGGATTTCAAATGATGAAAAGGAAAACGGCATGGTTGTTACAGAAATTAAACACAAAAATTACTGCTTTGTTCATTTTCCCTTTGCAAATGCATTTTAATCTCTTCACAGGCAAAGAAGGCACTTAAGAGTTTTAAGCATTTCTGTTTTAACCTTAAAGTGAGTTTTATGTTCAAGGGAAGTTTATTTTATATTTTGCAACTGCGAAAATTAAGCACACTCAAATAAAAAGACACACCTTTCACAAAATCAGGTAACAAGTTTGGGTTGAAAGCTTCAAAGAACAGAAAGCACCTCTAGAGCCACAGGTATAAAATAGATTCAAGTGCTTGGAAGCAGGAAATGTTTCTTGGTACCTACAGTCATAGTGTACATGTATGGAGAAAAAAATGCTTTATGAGGCACTGTGCAGTAGACATAATTATTCTAAGTGATCTTTCTTCACAGCTTTGCTCAATACACTTAATGTGTTTCTATCAGAGAGATCACACTCTGACATATGAAACAGCTAGAATTTGTATTCCAGATCACAATTACACTGGTGAAAGCAAGGAGCTTTGCATGTTTTTGTGTCTGGTTATTTGAGCTTACACCTGTGCTGGATGTTGCTTCCCAAAACAAAAACTTGTCAATCAGGAATTCCTTCATTACCCAAAGACTGGTTCCCCGTTAATGTTTATTTTTGAAAGTGTGAATAATTACTGTAATATTAGCTGAAATCTACTTTTCTGATGACCCATAATACTGCAGAAAGCATATTGACAATGTGATTTGGAAAGTATTTCTTATAGGCTGCCTAACAAAGTGCTTAGCTTCAGTTAACATTAAACCTTTATTTCTGACCGACTTATATTATTGGACACTCCAGCTCTTCATTACCTCTTGAATTAGTTTATCTGGTTTTTCTTTTTATCTTCCTTTTGGCTAAATGAAAAACATCTGCTTCTTTGTTTGCCCATAGTAGACTATTTGCTGTGTAGTTTTGATCTGTTGGCAATTTTGAGTAGCAGAATAAGAGTACAGAGAAGCAAGACCATAAAAATTATGTATCATCTAGTCAGCAAAAACTAATTTTTATACAATAAAACTTTCCTTTTCGAATTTTTAATCCTGCTCTAACTAGAGGTTATGGTTGGCAGGAAACCAGTGAAGCATTAGTTAAGCTGTTGAGAACAAATCTTGGAGTAAAGAGTGAGAAGGCAGTTTATCACACCTACTAGAGGTCCTGCCCTATGCCAGAGAGAAGGTAGGCCTGGAAATGAAAACTTCAGAGAATCACTCTACAATATTAACCAATAATAATACACAAAAGGAGAGGTCAGGGTTTGCTGGCTTAGGGAAAGAAACACAGGGAGACTGTACAGGAGTGCTTTGAGGTCATCCTGAGCTATTTTGAGACCTGTTTTCTCAAGAAATAATACTTGGAGACAGTTGGCTGGTTTTAATTGCTCTTGTAATTACACCTGGAGGGAACAGAATTGCAGGCACTGAAAATAACTCAGCCCTGCCAAGGTAATCACTGTTAGTGCTGCTCTGTGGGTTAATCAGGTGACCGTGTGGAGGTGTGTGATGGTGAGGGGGATAAGCTCTGATGAGAGCCATACTTAGAGGTTAGTTTGTGGTATTGCTGGGTAGACTGGACCATGGGGATGTCCGGGGCATCCCTATCACAGCAGCATGGACCCTTGCAATTCAATTTCCAAAATACCTAGAGGCTTTACATGCCAGGATTAAGGCATAGTGAAAAGTCTGGCATGCTTTCTGACCTATCTCAGCATGTCAGGAGGACTTTTGCACTTTGGGCACCCTACACATCCATCGCTGCATTAGGTGACATCAGTATTCACCCAAGTAACAGCATTGAAGTCAGGGTAGGAAATGTTGAGCTTGCTACCCTATCTGCCTCTAGATAGTCACTAGGTGTGTACTGTGGCTTGACTGCATGATATTTACCTGAGTTTTCTCATTCAGGACTGTAAAAAATCACCTCTAGCCCATGTCCAGCTACACACTTTGCAGCATCATGATGTTACATCAACAAAAGGTGGTTTATTCTTGCTGCTCAGAGTGGAAAGGAGCTTGAGTGTGCTGAGTTGGGCAACATAAGAACTTTCTAGGAACACCCCAGAGAGACTCCACTGTGCATTACGAGCCATGTGAAACTTCCATGAGGCATTTGACAACCAGAGTCATCTGTGGTATTTCCATACTGCAGGGAGTGATGAAGCTTAATCTGCACTGACAATTATGGAAACAAGTCCCTCCTTCTCCTCCTTCCCCAGTGTTGTGGAACTCATCTTGGGAAAAGGCTGATGTCCAGATGGGATAGAGATTTGTTGGAACTGGGGCTAAGTAAGGGTTGGCATGTTTTTGAAAAAAATTAGAGGAGTAAGAAGTATGACTGACCTGATAATTTTGACAGATACTACTTGTTACAGGGCTTCTTCCACAGACATTTTGTAGGATTTTGACTGAGGCAAATAGTCTGCAATTACAGCAATTTGCCTGCTTCTGTACCCAAATCAGCCAGTTACTGGGACTCCAACTGACTTGGTTTCCCTTGCAGAATTCAGTTCCATTAGAAAAAAACACATTCTGAAACTGTCAGTTTTGAAGGAAAAATTTCCAGTGTTTTTCCTCATTACAAACCATTCCAATTCATCATTTCAAAATTATCTTTTAGACAAGGTCATTTTTCTGAGTGTAAGTAAAGCCTTTGATGCTGTTTTCCAGAGCAGTGTCTGTCCCTGGAGACACTGCCTCTTCATGGCTTGGATGGTGTACTGTCCACTGGGTAAAAAAATGGTGGATGTTTGGGCCCAGAGAATGGTGGTGAATGGAGTGAAATCCACACGAGTGCTTCTCCCTGGGGCTCAGTATTGGGCACAGGTCTATTTATTATCTTTTTCAATGATCTGGAAGAGGGCAGCAATGGCACACTTAGTCTGCAGATTACCCCAAACTGGGCTGGAGCGTTGATCTGCTGGAGGGTAGAAAGGCTCTGCAGGAGAGGTCTGGACTGGTGGTATTCACCCAGATGATATTCACAGTATTCAATATGGGATTATCAGATGGGCTGAGGTTCAATGAGGCAAACTGTTGGGTCCTGCCCTTGGGTCACAGTAACCCCATGAATTGCTATAGGCTTGGAAATGAGTGACTGGAAAGTGACCCAGTGGGAAGGGACCTGGGGGTGCTGGTCAGCAGCAGCTGAACATGAGCCAGTGTGTGCCCAGGTGGCTGAAAATGCCAATGACTGCCTGACTTGGATCAGAAAGGGTGTGGGCAGCAGGACTAGGGCAATAATCATCCTCTTGTACATGGCACTGGTGAGTCTGCACCTCAAATCCTGTGTTCAGTTCTGGAGACCTCACTACAAGAAAGACATTGAGGTGCTGGAACAGGTCCAGAGAAGGGGAACAAAGCTGGGGAAAGGTCTGCAGCACAGGCCTGATGAGGAGCAGCTGACAGAGCTGTGAGTGTTTGGCCTGGAAAAGAGGAGACTGAGGGGACACATTATCATTCTATAATTATCTGAAAGGAGGTTGTGACCAGTTGGGGGTCAGTCTTTTCTCCCAAGTAATAAGCAACAGGACAAGAGGAAATGGCCTCAAGCTGCACCAGGGGAGGTTTAGGTTGGAAGTTAGGAAAAGGTTTTTCACAGAAAGAGTTATCAAGCACTGGAACAGTCTGCCCAGGGAAGTGGTGTGTCACCCTCCCTGGGGCATTTAAAAGCTGTGGCACTTCAGGGCATGGTTTAGTGGTGGATTTGGCAGTACTGGGTTAACAGTTGAAGTTGGTGATCTTAAAGGTCTTTCCCAACCTAAATGATAATTTCAAAAATATACGAACATTAACATGCAGTTCCTGCAGACTGTTGGAACTACTTACCAAGCTATGAGTTTTAAGAAGCTGAAGTTGAAGCAGAACAGTGTTCCACTGAGATGATTAATGTTTTGCATAAATTTCCTCCAGGAAGGATTTCAAATTTTTTGAAGGGAAGAAGTGTTTCTAATTAAGAAATCAGTAAAATTTCAGGATTTCAATTTTCTCCATGTGGCAGGCTTTGCAGTCTTGCTATGTATCTCAGATGTGAAGGAAAAATGTGCACTTAAATGGAATAGGATCCACAAAATAGTCCCTTTCTGACGTAGCTGCTTGATATTGTACAACAAAGATCACTGGCATGACTTTGCTTCGCTACCTATCTAGGGGTTCATCTTATCAGTAATTGCCTGATTAGCCACATCTCACAGAGCAGATCTTCAGGCAACCTGTCATGACTCTCAGTGCAAAAAAACATCTTAAGGAAGGAGAATGGCATGAATGAGGGCATCTTGGTCCATGCAGGGAAGCAGCCTGAGCATTGCATTTGTCTTGCATTGCAGACTAGATCCTAGGTTCCCTTAAGAATCATGGTGTTAAATTTATATGTGATTTCTTTATGCCAAGCGCTGAATAGCAAAGCACAATATCCAAGCCAATATTTTTAAGCCCCATAAAACAATGCCACATTAAACAAGGAAAAGCATACCTGCCCGAGCTACCAAATGCCACCACAAATATTGAAGTGTAAGCCTGATGAAGCTTTTCACTGTTTTGCATTTACAGCAGCTCTAAAGAAATCAGAAAAGTGTTCTCAGAAAAGATTGAAGTTTCAGCTCCTCATTTTATCTCTGTCTAGGTGCTACACACACACAGTGGCATTGTCTCTATATGTCTATTTCTATGATTGTCAGGCATGAACTAGATCGCTAAATGCCTTTTTACAAAAATCAGGTTGAACTAAGAACAATCCCTTAAATAACATTTCATTTATTTTATGTTCAGGATGGTATCTGAGCTGGAGGCTTCAATTAATTACTGTGTTAATAGACTTAGCACAAACAGGGTATATGTACTTTCCTCTCCATTTGTAGAGCATCTGGCAGCAAAATTAACTGACCTTCTGTGATTCCTGTGCATTGTCAGTGAGCACAGTACCAGTCAGTCACTTCTCTTATGCCTCTTGAAAGCCAAATAGACCTACTTATTTGCTTTTATGTAGAAGGCAGAAGGTAACAAGAAGATGGTATTCACAGTATGCAGCACTTGATTATCAGATTTCTGCAAACTTTTGGGTTAAGTTTAATGATGTTTCTTTCAAGCAGAAATATGGTATGAGAAGGTATTATTCTTCCATGAGAATCTGAGGTTGTTTCTCAGCAACAATAACATAATAAACTAGACAGTAGTTCTCTAGCCATTCTTAAAGATATGTCCTCATCTAAAATTTTCACCAGAACAACAAACATATTATAGAACAAACAATTTCTCTGTAAATCACTTTGAAAAGTCATGTGCTGGCTCTGTTGAAGTCTCCTGTGGGAAATCATCAAACAGGAAGGGTTCACAAGCTGGAGTGAGTTCAACCACTGCAGCCCAACATGGTGGAAAGAGGCTGAGGGAAGAGGGCTTACTTCACCTGGACAGGGAAAGATTAAGGAGAAGGACCTTACTGCTTTTTTCAACTAAAAGGAGGTTGTAGAAAAGACAAAGCCTCAGAGGTGCACAGCAAAGGAAGGTAGGCCACTGTTGCATGCTAGAAGATGGGCTCTTATGACTGTCTCTGTAGATGAAAAACATCTTCACATTGAGAACAGGTAAGTACTAGGTCACATTGCTTCAAAAGTGAAACTTCTGTTCTTGGAGATTTTCAGTATGTAGGTAAAGAAGACCCTAAGCAGCTTCTGTACCTTGAGGTTAGCTCTACTTTGAGGAGTGGTTCTGACTAGGTGATCTCTGAGGCCACTTCTGAACTAAATTATTCTGTGTCTCTAATCACAACCTGTTTGGCAGGTCTCCAGTGTCCCAACTACCTAAGCACCCTGTGGATACCAACATCTTGATCACTTTTTGGCGTTGTGCCACCATTCTCTTTGCCTTTCTCACAGCACCACACTACCCACTCCTGCATACTGAGCAGTACATTTCCAAACCAGAGACCTGTGTTCAGCAGACAGCAATCTCCTCTGCCTCAAATCCAGGGTGCAGGTTGAAATTGTAGCTGTGGGCTCTGTTGTCACCAAGATGGCCTCAAGGCCACTTTAAGCTGCCACCACCACATGCTTGAGAGCAGGCTATTCTCTTGTGGTGGCACCTGGAGGGGGCCGGGTGTGCACAGTGGTGGAGAAAATGTTCCCATGCTTATGGGAATCTCACAGAACCTGATTTAAAGCATTCAGTGGAGATGCCTCATCTGAGAGGTTTGCCCCCCTGCCTTCCCTGTATATTCAGTGAAGGACAGCAGGCACCTTGGCTATGTCCTTGGGGTTTAAGGGACTGATTCAAGATCTGTCATGCCCCAGCTGGCAGTTGGAGAATGGCACTATAATCATACCCCTTCCCTTCAAGATAGCTTCCTCTGCAAGGGCAAACCCCAAATGCTTATGTACGTGGTGGCTTGTTGATGTGCCAGTAAGTGGTTCCTGACCAGCTTGAAGGGTTTTCAGAGGCCAGTCAGCAGCAGCAGCAAGATGCCTTGCCTCAGTCTGCAGCTGCTTTCACAATCCACAGCACAGACTTAGAATGTCAAAAAGTGTGAAGGTGTTCTTAAGAGGGGAAGAAACTGGTATTATCTGCAGTGATGGGATTTTTATTAGTTAGTGTTTGCTTCAGACCTTAGATGCTAGAACAGAAAAAGGAAGTAAAGGGTAAAAGCAGAAAAATCACAGGTTAATAAACAAATCAAAAAAGCAAATACATGAAAGATGAGTTAGGGGCAGAAGGAGTCAAAATATACACTGAGTTACCTGTACCAGCTTCTTCAAGCAGGATCTCCAAGCACCACATTAATCCTTGTAGATTTTTATCAGGTAGCATGTAATTCCCCCAGTGATAATGATAAACCACCTCACCTGACAGCTTGTTATGCTGACTCCCTGTTCTCTCTGGTCAGCTGCCAAAAGCAGGAGCAAAACCAAAATTCTGGGGCTCCTGTGGAAGTGGGCTTAGTGCAGCTGGTGTTGGAAGGATGAAGACCAACATGAGCATCAGTGCTGCCCAGCCTTGCCCCTGGGCGGGCAGTGCAGCTCCCCAGATGTGCAGCCATGCACCGGCTGCGCTTCTCCCCATGCTGCTGCCAGAGACAAACACCCTGCGCTGCTTCCCAAACTGCTGCCATGGCTGCACAGGTACTGTATAACTCAAGGCTGGGATAGGTGCCAGCAGTCTCTGTGTTGTCCTGGGGAAAGCTAGAGGCAGAAAAATCACTAGCCATCATCAGAACAAGCCCACTGCCCTTCCCAAGCCCCGTGGGAGCTGTGTTATGGAACCCTGGAGACATTTTATGATGTTTTTATGGAGGCAGTTTCTATTCTTTAATTCATATCAGTCTTGTGCATTGCAGTCTCCTTGTGTGAGTTGGCAATCATTCACCTTTTCAAGGAGCAGTTAGATCCTCAGGGAGCAGTGTGTTGTTATGCTGCTAAGTATTGTAATTATTACTTAGTATTTTAATTATTACTGTGATGCTTTAACCAGATGAAAATGGGATTTCCAAATAAAACCTGCAAATAGTGAATCTATTGAAAAGTATGTTGCATAAAAATGAATTCCACTTCAAAGGCCTTACTCAGATTAATACTGCTGTAGCTTAGAGCAGAATTTAGTCCCATGTTATTATCTCTGGAGGAAAACTAAGGCTCAAGATGCAATTAGTTTCAGTTTAGTAAAAAAGCCAGGATGGAACAAGTATTCTGGTAGAGTATTTTTCATAGAAGACCAAAAACCTTTTCTGTTGGTGTCTGAATTATATATGTCTCAAAGTTTTCCCTAAATCTTTAACAAACCAGTCATTAGACAAAAAAATGCCTTTGTATTTCAGGGATTTTATTGGTTTGGGGTGGGGTTTTTTGGTGGGTTTTTTTTGGTTTTGTTTGTTTGTTTGTTTGTTTTTGGTTTTGTTTTGGGGTTTTTTTGTGGGTGGTTTTTTTTTTTTTTTCTTGTATACTGAAATGGTTATTTCTGTAAAATTCCTGGCTTCAACACAAGAATATTTGCATGAAAACATTTTTAGGAATAATGTCTATTCTCTTTGTTTCAGAATAAAGTCTACTTGTATAAGCCCACTGATACTGGCTATAAACATTTTCCTGCAGATACAATTAATGCAATTTAAATCCTTATGGGAAACTGAGTAATTTTCCTAGTCCCATGTATCTCCTTCAATCAAAGTGAGGAGGCAGAAGTATGAGAGTCACTAGAAATACATTTTTTGCTCTCCAAATATTTAGATTTAAGAGGCCTAAAGTGTGTTTAGTGTCAACACAGTTCTGTATTCTGGACTGGCACTCTTTATTCAATAACATTCTCCAAACTCCATCAATTTTCTAATGCCTTAAAGCCAGAATGAATCAGGTCTATTCTTAGCTCTTTTTCTGCTACAACTGATCTTTTCACAGTGGTTAGTTCTCTTCTCTCCTTTGTTTCAAATCAAAATTAGAGAAAATCTTGAAACATAAGAAACATTTTAATAACTTTGCTAATACAGACTGTATACTTCTTTGGGTAGGCTCACACTTTAAGGCTGGTAAATCTTTCAGCCCCAAGGGAAGAAAATATTTAACTGGGATCTCTACACATTACCATAGACTGCATGTTATGCATTAAATGTTTGGTTTGCAAGTAATTCTGGAGAATATTTCTTTTTCCTTTTTGAGAAGTGAGCTTAATAGAATAGACTATGGAAAAAGTAGGAATGCTTAAAAGGAAAAAGAAAAAACATTTTGAGAAAGTTTTATTTTAAACATAGTCAATATAATAAACTTCACTGCTTGCATCAAGTGCTGCTTAAATATGATTTCTTAGGGGCACTGTAGTTTGAGAATAGTCTTTGTGATTGCTAAGACAGTAAATGGTTGAGAGTAGCAAAAGAAATATTGAAAAGTCTTTGTCAGAAGAATGTTCACAGTTTGAAATTCAAGCCCCAGCTGCTCTAGAAACCGGAGCTTCTCTCGGAGACTTTAGGGGCTCCTAGCACCCTAATTTGTGAAAGATAAAATATTTTCCCACGGGACTATGCAGAACTTGCAGGCTGTATTCTAGAGAAAACATCTGAAAAAAGTTTGTTTTTTTTTTTCTCAGAATCACCCCTTTCTAATGGTAAGGATTAGGGAGAGATTGGGACTGTGCCCCCCCAGCTCCCTGGGAACAAAGCTCACAGTTCATGTGCTGTAGTGTGTTAAGGTGCTCTGCAATTATTTCCTTGGTGAATTACAAAGAAAATTGCCTGTCTTTCTGGGTGTGTGGGTGAAGAAAGAAAGACTGTAAAGTTATCTGTTCTTGTATGCCTTTGTTTGCATATCCATTGCAAAACATGCAGTCATCACTGGAGGAAATCGGCAACCAGTTTCCAGCCAGTCCCTAGAAACTGGAAGACCTGCCTCGTCTGAGGTCTGTGTCAAGCTCCGGTTCTGTGATTTCTGACATGCATGACAGAGGTTTCTATATGTTAGTACAAACCTTTATAACATTAGAGTACTTTGAAGTCAAAACAAACGGTTGTGTAGATACTCCAAGATAAAACTTGGAAAACCAGGAGCAGTGGGCATCAAAGGCTTTCACTGAGCTGAGAAGATTTCTAGAATGACATACATATAGTCTGAAAATCATCAGTGGAATATCTTTGTCCAAAATCCTAAGTCTTAGTTGTCTGCAGTCCTTCACAAATGCTGTTGTTTATTTGTTACATTTGGCACAGCTCTACCTAGAGACTAACTTGAGAGCCCATTTGGGCACAGAACAATACACAGGATCCATATTGAAGGGTCTTACAAGTAAAATAAATGTAGGGAAAAGACATGGTATGAACATCAACAAGGCAATACTTAAATGTCATTTAGTTCTCTTTAAGCACTCTCTTTCAAAGTCAACTGCACAGCAGAGTAACAAGTAAGTGGAAGCAAAAAAGTGTCATATTGGGTAGAAAAGGGCAGGAGATAAAAAGAAGAGGTGTGGCTGTGGAGACATGGATGTACAAGTTTGTGAAGGAAAGAGAAGGGTTGGGCAGGAGAACAGAGAAGATTTGTGGTTGTACAGAACATTCCTCATCAAGGTGCAGTGGGTCCAGCATCCCAGCATATGTACAGTGACTCCTCTGCATACACACATGCGCCAAGTCACCGGGCTGGGTACACCAAGGAACCTGCCCTTCACTGTCCTCGTTCCTCTCTTTTTGGGGGTTGCTGAGACTTCTCCAGGCAGCAGTCCCACCCTTGCAGCATATCCCTGCCAAAATCAGCTTGGTTTGCTCCCTTGTACAGTCTTCCCTCACAGCAGGCTGAGAGGGGAGCGTAGCACCAGCAGAACTTGAATACTCACTGGTAGATTTGTCAGTGCAGACACGTGCTGGGGGCTGAGTGCACCTAGTCTGCTTTGGCAGCTGTTGGAGGTGCATCAACCACCTGGGCTGCTTACATGCAATGGGAAATGCACTTTCCCCATGGTAAAGCAAAGGAGCATGCATAGCCAAATCCTAATAATACTGACTGCTGCTGGGGCTATCATGGATTTTTCTTGATTATTGAAATTACATGGTCAGTTGTTATAGGTGGCTTCATGGGACACAGGTGCAAGTTATCAGTGTTGGCATGATGTGATACAATTTTCTTCAGAAAGACAGCTAAAATCTTGCAAAATTATTTGAAGCAGGCTCTGTGTGTTAGCTCAGTTTAGCATTTTGCCTCCTGTTACAGAAGCCCCTCTCAGGACCTGACGACATCACACAAATAAGAAATACTATAAATAAAAACTCGTTATGCAGTTGGGTGTGAGAAGGATCAGAAATAATAAATTCATGTTGATTAAAACATAACATATGGAAAATTCAAGCTTATGTAGCCTGTGTACACTTGTGCCAGCCTGGCAATCTGAAAAATGCCCTTGTCAAGTGCTATTTTATGAAAGGTAGAATAGTGTACTGGCAATCCAGATTTAAATTTAAACATGGCCCTAGATTCATACCTGCAACATACATTTATGATGAACCTGGGACAATATTGTATTAATGAATGCAGTTTATACACTACTGGAATAAATGATGTGCCACAGATGGAGAGATCATGGTGGGATCAGCTTGAGATGCATATTTTTCGGATACATTAAGCCAAGGAACTAACTACAGTGCAGTTTCTCATGCTGAGGTATTTTTGACATTTTTTTCCTTAGGTCTGCTTGTAAAGACCAAATAAATTGTCCTTAACATTCATAAATATATTTCTTCTGTCAGTCCATGCCCCTTCTGTCTCTGTGTGATACCCCACGGAAACAGTGCATGGGGGAAGCCATTCTTAGTATTCTGCAACAGCAAGTCCCTGAGAGCTCTGAAATGGGAAGCTCCCCCCTCCAACAAATTACTGCAGGGAAAAATCTACCATGCTTGCTTTCAGCCTACAAATATTTGCCTTTGTGAAGTGTAATGCAGTTTGGGAAAGCAATGCTGATGGCATTTTCAGGTGAATCTGGAATTCCTGTATTACAGAGTAGTGAAGAAAAATGAAGAGCTGAACCATCCAGAATAACCATCCATTTTATTCTAGCTAATAACATATTCCCTGGACTTTATTTATTTGCATATGTACATGTATGCAGTCTTCTTTTTACATGTATGCAATCTTGCATATGTACATTATATTGCTTGTTACCACCAAGAAGAGAAAAATCTACCCCAGTATCTAATGATGCTATCTGTAGTTCAGTTTTCCTTCTTTTCCCACACTCACTTACATAAAGACCTCATTCGAGGCAGAAATTGTGTCTATCCTAATGTTCGTCCTTTGCAAATGAAAATCCAGTTCAAAATTCTGTTAATGTTAATCTGTCACACAGCTCTTTCCTGAAAAATAACCTGTCATAGTCTCCTTTGCCATTCTGCTTAACAGGAACTTAAATGTTTAGGCTGATGGTACTCTTCCTGTCATCCTGGCAAATACTCTGCAATGTTCCATAGGATTTCTGTGCCTGTCTGGATTAGTCTGCTGTCTCTAGTCTTCTACTACATGATTTTTTGTTTGTTTGTTTTGCTTTGTTTAGTGATTTGTACAGCTCTTCAGATAGAGGATGTTGGTTCTTATGCATTAAGATAATGGAAATCAATAATAATAAGTGAAATGTGAATTCATTAATAATACACTTAAACAGGTTGAGAAATGAACAGTAAATACTGAAGGAGTTAAACAAAATTAAATCAGAAAGAAAAAAGAGAAAGAGACTCAGGAAGCATATCCTTCTGGCTGCTTTTTTAAAATTATTATTATTTTCTTTTTTTTTTTCCAAAGATGAAGAAGGTAATCTGTTTTCTATTTGAAGAATAATAAGATTTTCACAAGGTCCTTGTTGGCTAACTTAGACACACCAAGATACCAGAATTGAGATATTTTTTCTCTTCGCTTAAAGTAACAGGAGATTTCTAAGCAGCTGCCTACAGGATGGTTTCACTTACTCAGTGCTCTGCACCTGAAGAAACCTGCAAAATATAAACTGCATCAGATGCAGAGACTAGGCGTTCTTTGCTCACAAAAGCGATTGTGCTGAAATGCCACACGTACAGCTGATCTGAGCTGGGCTGTGTGATCCAGCTCGCAATGCTGAATTGCAGCTAAAAAGGCTGCAACACTACCCTGCCTTTGCGTCCTCCCTCGCCCTGTTCTCCCAGCCAGTGCAGAGGCAGAGCAGAAGGGGCAGAACGTGGCTCAGCATCTCTCCGTTTCAAAGCCACTAAAAATAAACCCATTGATAAACAGGCAGGCAGAAGCCGGCGCTGCAGCGAGCATGGGTGCGGCAGAGCCTGTGGAAAGCGCAGAGGCGTGAGTCGGTGGGAGTGCTTCTCATGGAGGGTACCCGGTCCCCAAAGGAAAATGACTGAAATAACGTGGAGATTGGCACTGCATATTTGCAGTATGTAATCAGTTTAGATTGCGTGGAATGTGAGACCCAAACTCGGCTCTGCTTAACCCCAAACACTGCATGCAAGATGCCTCTGCAAGCTCCGTTTCCATGGAAATGGGCGTTAGCATTAGCTTCCCTCACAGAATGAATCTATTAGACCCAGCTCAGTAAAACAGGTATTTAATCTCATTTCATTCTGGGAGAAGATAAGGATTAGTTTGAAATCTGCACATAGCGTTTTAGGAGCATGATTTGATTATTCCTTCTGGGCTTTATAAGATTGGGAACTACTAGAATGTATTATGTGGGTAGAACAATAACCATTTAAACTAAGGCTGACTCAGATGCAAATCTCTGTCAAAACCTTATCAATCTCACACCAAAAGGGGGACAAAATAAATGCTTTCCCTGAAATTAGGCTTTATTGACCGACATGATTTTTCTTCAAAAAAAGTATGATTATTCTGATTTCAATAAGCAAAAAAGCTGTTTCTGCTGCCCTACTCATTTTTGTGAGGATTGGATATATTTGCTGCAAATAAAGCCTGTTCTTTACCACAACATTGTATTATTAAATCATCTAAGTCAAATGAATAGTATCATTTCTGTAATGATATTAAATAATAAGATAAACTCTATCTCAAACATAAAGGAATTGCAAGATTTATATGGATTTGGTCTCAATATACTTTACCAGAAGCACTGCCTGATCAATTTCTCTCCAAACTCTCAAAGAAATTGCAAATCTACAATGAATATTCTGGAAAGGAAAATTTTAAAATACACCTAAAGAGGTTTCAAAGCTATTTTCAAAGCATGGAAGATCACTGAAGTTTGACAGAATTAGTACAGTGTTCACTCAGTTTAAATGTGATAATCTTATTTAAAGTGGTCAGTAAAAGAGCTAATGCAGAAAAAACATGGAACAATTTTTTCACATTCTCTCTTCATACCTGTAAGCACGGGAGAAACAGAATATCTCTAAGGGGTTACATTGTCCTGGTTCATGGATCATTAAAAATGAATCACAAATAGAAACTCAGTTACAGAATCATTATGTCCCTTCTTTCTGTGACAGAAACCTAATAAGACTTCAGATCCCAGGTTGGATTTATGGAATGTGGTTTACACTTAGTAAGACCGAAGATAATTTGTCCCCTCAGACAGAAACAAACTGAAATTTTTATTTAAGTATGTTTTCCATTCTTTTGAGGTAAGGTCTTGATATAAAATAACAGAAAGTTGTACGTGGCCTGTTATGCTGCTATATATGTTTGCGTGTCCCTTTTCATGGGAAATAAAGTGAGTACAAGCAAGGAGGCCTCTCCTGGAGTGCAGGAGTGCTCTGGTAAATTCAGGAACATCCTCCCCTCCCACCAAATCCTGCAGGGCAGGGTGTGCCCATCATCCCACCCACATTATCAGCATCTTACAGCCATGCCATCTTCAGAGGGGATTGCAACAGATATTGTCAGAATTAATGAGATTTTGTTTTAAAATATGAGGAAATTTTCCCACTAAGTCCTGATTTTCTCAGACCATCTGTGTAACACCTGTAACAGTAAAGTTTTCAAGTAAAAACTACAGACTCTTTGTTCCAAGTCATTATTTCTTCCCTTGCAAACCTTGAAGTATGTAAGAAATCTAAAATTCTTAAATATGTATCCATCTGTCATTCTAAAGCAAATACATAGAAAAAACCCTCAACTATTCAAAAAATCTGAGTAAGAAACAAAATTCTTTCTAACATGAATGAGGTTATAAGTGTGTCTTAGTCTAGCACAGCTAATTCCATTGGGGCATAACCTGATCTCCTACCCTGCGACAATTTACTGTTTATAACATGCTCTTTAAAATCAGTTCCTGATCAAATTGATACACAGTTCATTAAAAATTATTGTACCAGAGTAACTAATAAAAGAACTAATTGGGACACAGGCCAACATCTCCCAGCTTCCTGATAGAGTTCTGACATTTTAGTACTTTTAATTAAGTGTATGTGCTGGTGTTAAAGTGTTCAATAAATTGTGCAGTAAAGATATGGAATAGATTTCAGAATTCTTTCTTTGGGGAGAAGACAAATTTATATTTTGGTTTTGAAACAGATGGACAAAGCCCTCTTAAAGTTCTGTTCTTGAACAAATGCATGAAATTTTGGAAGCTTCTCTCCTCCTCTTGGTTTCATAATCCTGCAAAATCTGCCTTTTTCGCAAGTTTTCTGAATTTCATTGCCTGTAACAGAAGCATAAAGCTGGTTTTTTTAGATAGCTTTACGTCAGAACTCCGAGCAGAGATCTGAAAATGGGAATGAATCTGCAAATACATTAAATTTCTGTTTTGTTTCCAAGATCACTTCATATTTTCATTTCTCCTCTTTAGCATCCCACTGTGCTGGGGATGCAGTTTATTCTTCTTGTGACACTTTCTTTGTTTCCATCATCATTTAGGTCAAGAGAGGTTCTGCAGTTGACCTCTGCACAAACAGACTGAGACTGGACCACAAATATGTGCAGACAGTGTGACAGATCATGTACAGGAAATAGGGGGAGCCTAAAATCACTAAGGACATCACAATATGGGTATAGATCTTGCTCATGTTCTTTCTATCGACACACAAATCCTTATTGTTTGTCATGCCAGTTGTCCTTCCAGCTGACACAGCTGAAGGTTGGGCTAAAATTTGGACTGGGAATTCACTTGGATCAATCCTTCATAGCAAAGACAGACATGCACAATGACACACATGATTTGACCAGCAGCTCCCCATTATTCACTCCATAAGTCAGAAGAAGAAACAGGACTTTTGTATAGCTCAGGAGGAAGGAAGCACCAAACAACTCAGGCCAAGGCAACACAAAGATCTGTGGAACATGCTGCAAGGACTCCTGGCTGCCTAGAAAATCTGCAGCATGGCTCTGCATATCCAGGTGGGACCTGAAGAGTAGATTGCTCACTCTAGCTAATTTTCAGTACAGTTACAGTGGGAAGGCCATTGTCATCTAATTAATATTTCCATTTCAATTCACTTATTTTTACTGAAAAGCTATCCCAGGTGTTTCCTTTGTTTGATCTTCTCAGCTGAGAAGGAGGTGACTGGGTAGATAGTAAGCAATTTTCATTTCACCCCTATAAGACTTGGTCTTTGCCTACATCCTTTCCTCCATAGTGTACATTTGTCATTTAGATTAATTTGGAGAAACAATGTGGAAAGCTAGTTCTGTGTCTGGATGTATCTTTTTTATATCGCTAGGAAATCTTATTTCATGTCCAGAATTGCCTGCAGGATACTTTTTATAGGCATATCAGTCAACAAAAGGAAGTTCAGTGACATTTAAGACAGAGCTTGATAGTTCATATATCAATATATATATATTCATATATTTTGACCATTTTTAAGTGTTTGTATTCTGAATAAGGATAACTGACTGTATTATTACACCATAACTTGTAATGAAACAATTAAAGGAAGAAATAAAAATAATGGATTTGATTACATTTATCTGTCAACAGCTATGTGTCTGTTACAATGCTAGAAATTCTAGACAACAACCTCAACATTTAGGTTAAGAAAGATGACAAAGGATTACTATCTGATCAGGCATCTATAAACAAGTAATGTAAAAAAAGCTTTTTGCACATAAAGCCTAATTACTTTGGCAGAAAATCCTTCTTTGCACACAGAAGGACAGATCATGTGCTAGCTCTAATTTATGCTGATCCTTATATACTGTGCAGTAGGGATATGCCTTATCCCTTGACTGTCTCTATGTGACATGCAATTTTTCACAATACTTCCCAGTGATTTTCAGAATCCAGTAGCAATTTAGCATGGAGAACAATGGCATGCAGGACATGGTGAGTTGTGCCTGCTCATGTCAATGCAGTTATGTTGTCTTCCAGCAATATAAAAAGAGATGGCATATTATCATGACTGCGACTTGCTCTTGTAACACCTGTAAAGTGGCAAATAATTTCTATCTTCTCTTTTGCAACCTAGACATTTCTTCTTTCCAAAGTAATTTTAATCTTTTCTCTCTCTTCATAATTTATTCTGTATCAACACCTTAACACATGAAGGGGATGAAACCATGTAACTTCATCTACAACAACTACCAGACTTATTCTACCAAATACAAAATGTTTCTTCATTATAGCATTTATGTTTATAGCTCTCTGAAAGCTCTGCAAAATCTTTGGGTGATAATACTGGTACAGTAAGCATGGTTATTTTAGGTATATGTTCATATTTCAAGATTAGCAAGAGAATTTTTTTTAATATGGCAGTTACTATAGTGACAGTGACAGTTTCAGAGAGGAAAGATGGTATTGTGATAAAGATATTGTACTGAGATTCAGCTCAAATTGTCAGGAACTCTTCAGAGAGGGTCACTTAGGTCTTTTTATCTTCTTGTATTTTTTATTATGGCAGTGCTTTGGTGAACAAGTTGTTGACCTGAATTGCAGGAGTAAAGCTGGCTGAGAGTTCTTTCATTCTGCAGAATTCTTCTATACTTAAAAGATATTTTTATTCTGTATCAGAATAACCCCAAATCTCTTGAAAGCTATTTTGTGTAAGTCAAATCAACCCTTCCTGCAAAATCTAATGCTCAAGACCTATGCTTTTTGCAGAGGTGGACTTGACTGCCAACCTATCCCCAAAAGCCTAATACTGCTACAGTAGTGAGGAAGTTCTGTGGTTTACCCTGTTTTGAAAAGGAATTTCATTCTGGATTTGGAAAAAAAACTACCCAAACATTGTCCGACAGTAACTTTGTCATGGTTCTTTGTTGAATTAATTAGAAATTCACCAAAGAATCATGCAAAGACTGCTTTGTCTCCCTAAACGGCATCTATAGCCTGCACATCTCTGCTGGTCAGTTTGCAGTTGTCTGAATGAAATCAACAATCAATCTGTATCGATTTCCTGAATACCTGTGTGTAAGTCTACAACTTATAAGGTTGAGCTCTAATTCAGGCTTGATCAGAGTGTGCCTGCTTACATGTCAACATTTCATCCTTGACTAACAAGCTACAGTTGCAACCAAATATTTTTGTCATGTTTGCCCAAGATGCAAAGATGAAGCTCTGTAGTCCAAACCTCTTCAACAAACACCTTGAAAGGGGGCTGCCATCTCACAATGAACTGTCAATGCCCATGATAACTGTTGAAGTAGCCATGGTATGATAGTTTTCTAGTGGTGACCCAGACGGTCCATTCTTTCCTCTATAGAGCCTTTGACAGCTTAAATTTACTGTACATATGGAATCATTCATGGCTGATGGCAGCCAAAATTATCATGGCTAAAGTCCCAGTGACAGCTGGGACAAGGTTCAGGCTTCTCATGTCTACTCCATTTCAGTAGCTGATTTCCAGCTTAGAGCTGGCAATGTGAAGCATTGCAGTCTGTGGCCTGCAAGTGTAAGCCATTAGTGGACACAGCCCAGCAGAGTGTAGGATGCTGTCACCAGCCTTAGTTAGGCGGCACCAGAATTCATAGATTTTTTTTTTTTTGCCTCCTAGACAAGATCAGCATCTGACTGTGCTAGCAGAGAAGATTCAAGACCAGAATTTTTCCCAGCTGTAACCGAGAAGCCTTCATCTCTTCACCTCTTTACTACTTGTGAATACTCCAGGGGGACGTCTACCAGCTTAGCTAATATGACCACAGTGTTCACTGAACTGCGAAACACTGTCCTGCAGGGACTGGAACTGTCAACATAATCAATTACTACATCTCAGGAAGCAGTCCCAGAGAAGCTGTCTAGGCTATCTCTGTACTGAGGTAATTTAGGATAAAGCCTTTCCCCTTGCACCCTCCCAGCAAGAACAGTATGTTCCAGGGTATCATAATGCCACGTGGTGAACTTCTGGTAACACCGCTGTATCTGGAAACACCAGGATCTCCTGAGACAAGGCTGTTTGGTAATATAAAAAAGCTTATTTCCCCCCCCCTTTTTTTTTTTTTCACCTTGTTACTTTGGTAATGTTGCCTCTAACATGAAACTGATGATAGACTCTTCAAATGCAGAATGAAGAAACCAGATTTCTTTATTGACAGAGTGTTATTGGAGCACTGTGATGACAAAATTGTTATGTCTTATTTGGAGGTGATTTGGCTCATGTGGGCAGCATTGGCATTATTGCCATTTGGCATGGAGCTGAAAGACCTAAAAAGCTGATTATACTGAAGTGTTTGAAGGAGGGATTCAGGGCACAGCCCTGAGAGCATTATAATCCTGCTCAAGCACTATATGACTTAAAAGGCCACTGTTTTATTTCAGTTATTTCCTCTCTGTGCCTGGAAACCTATATCCTTCAGACTAAAGTGTACTTTCTGTTTTGAATATGGAGATAGGAAGTCTGAAAGAAACATTGTGGCTTACTCCACAAATTAGCTTTTTAAAGGGCTATAGAGTCAGAGCAAATCCCTATTGGTTCTGCTGGCAGAGGGTAAAAAAAAGTGGTATTTAAGTCTTGAAAACATAATTCCACCTGAACTGCTTTGTCAGCCAAATCTATAATGTTTAGTAAGATGGGTTCAATAGGTCACATTACCTTGAATGAGCTGGTTCATAGTGGGATCCTGGGTCCAAGCTCTGCGATCTGTCAAGAGTAAAGGATGGAATCTGGAAAGGTTAGATACTTTATAACAGAGTAACAACAACAATAATAGTAATAGAGTTATGGCAAATAGAGTTACCTCGGGACCTGCAGAGAGACCTTGACAGATTAGAGGGCTGGGCAATCGTCAGCCATATGAAGTTCAACACTGGAAAGCTTCTGCACCTGGGATAAGGTTACCCTGGATGCATGGACAGACTGAGAAGTTAGATAATGGAAAACAGTGGCACAGAAAGGACCTGGGGGTCCTGTAAATTTGAACACGAGTCAGCAGTGCTGTGGCAGCCAGGAGGGCCACCCGTGTCCTGGGGGGGCATCAGGGACAGCATCGCAGCTGGGTAAGGGAGGGGATTGTCCCGCTCTGCTCTGCACTGGGGCAGCCTCACCTCAAGTGCTGGGGGCAGTTTTAGGTGCTACAATGAAAGAAAGATATTAAACTATTAGAGATTGTCCAAAGGAAGGCAACAAAGAGAGTGAAGGGCCTTGAGGGGAAGCCTTTTGAGGATTGGCTGAGGTCACTAGGTCTGTTCAGCCTGGAGAAGAGGTGACTGAGGGGAGATGTCACTGCAGTTACAACTTCCTCATGAGGGGAAGAGGAAGGGCAGGCAATGATCTCTTTGTGGTGATCAGTGACAAGACTTGAGGGAATGGCCTGAAGTTGTGTCAGGGAATGTTTAGGGTAGATATGAGGCAAAGGTTCTTCCCCCAGAGGGTGGTTGGGCACTGCAGCAACTCCCCAGGCAAGAGGCACCAAGGCTACCAGAGCTAAAGAAGGGTTTGAATAACACTCTTAAACATACAGTGTGATTTTTGGGATTGTTCTGTATAGAGCCAGAAGCTGGGTTTCAATGATCATTTTGTGTCCCTTCCAACTCAGGATATTCTGTGATTCTATGATCCTGTTATTAGGGGAAGGTGAGGCTCAAAGGGGGAAGAAAATGGCAAAGATGATTTATGGTTGTCATGGTTTAAGCCCAGCTGGAAATTAAGCACCACACAGTCCCTTGCTCAAGCCCCCTCTCTCCCACCTAACACTGATGGAATGAGGAGGAGCATCAAAGTAAAACTTGTAGGTTGAGATACGAACTGATTAATAATTGAAAATAAAATACAGTAATAATGATAAATTATGGTAATTAAAAGGGAAAAAAGTGGTGCACGATACAATTAGTCACCACCCACTGACCAATGCCAGACCCCCCTTCCTAAACCCAGACTGGGTCCCCTTCCGAGTACCCCCTATTTATATACTGGGCTTGATATTCTATAGGAATATACCTTTGGTCAGTTTGGGTTATCTGTCGCAGCTGTGCTTCCTCCCAGTTTCTTTTGCAAACATCCTCACTGGCAGGGCATGAGACTCCTGGGAGCAGGGTCCGAATTGGGTCTTAACCAACAGGACAGATACTTAACCATGGTTAAGTTAGCATTCCCCTTATTCAGGCTCTTTTTACTCCTTCACATCTTGGATTCCAACCTGCACTGTGGCCCAGCTTAAAAATGGAGTGGGAAAACAACCTCACCACAATCATCATCAGAGCAACCACCCACTGTCAAGAGGGAGATAGGAAGCTATTTAGGTTGAGGAACCAAATATTTATCCTACCAGGCTGAGTGATTGCTGCCTCCTGTCCTGTAATTTATTCCTAGTTTGGCACCTATTCCCCCAAGAGATCAGAGAAGAGCCTCTTCAGACTCAGCCTGTGCCTGGAGTTTCCTGTGGCTTAGTCCTTGGCGTCTTCCTGGATAACATCCAGGATCATTCCATATTGCAAGTTCCTCAGCACCCTACAGAGTGAGAAAAAGGAGATAAAGGAACCATCTGAGGAACTTTTCTTTTTGTTGCATTGATGTGTTTGTTTTTTAATAGTTTCAACATTTGAATTGGAAGGCAAGGGTTTAATTCATCTCACCCACATTAAACCATCTGGAAGATAGATGCTCGGTCTTGACTAATCATTTCAGCTCTCTCTGTGTGCAGCTATGGCATATGATCCCTCCAGGGATCAGTTCTTCTCATCTATCTCAGACACCTGTTTTAGTGCCCTCTGCAGCTGCCTGTCTCCTCTGCAGTGATTTCTTAGGGATATTGCAGTATTATTTCCAACTGGAACTCCACTTTTAGATAGATAAATGTGAGTTGGATATTATTAATTTCTACTGTACAACATCAAAATTTGGTCCAGTGTAATCCATACGTTAGCCAGAGAAAATACGAGAACTACTCCTTTGACAGTGCACAGATCCTATCTTTTTTTCCTGAGGATCTTTCAGTTAAAGATCTATCAGAATTGATTCCATATAGAAATTGGATAATAAAGTCTTGACCCCTGCCAGCACATTTCTGTCCAAGCTGGATGGAAGTTGAAAGAGAATGGAGAAGGTGGTGGTCCAGGATCTACACATTAGCACACATAGCACAATAAAGAGACGTCCCAAAAGGGAAAATAATCTGTTTGGAGCTTTTGCAGTGTTTGAAGTTTAAGAGAGGTTATTTTGCAACATTCTCATACATAACTCTCTTCGTACATAACTATGCATCTATACATATGTAGGACACTGAAAGAATGTAATGATTCACTCAAGGGCAAAGTGATACCCCACTTGCATAAGCTGTTCATCTCTTAGGCAATATGAGATTATACTTCTTTTCCACAGAAGCCTTATTTGTGGCATTTAACCAGATCTAATATACTTGCTATTAGACAAACAGTGGGAGCTAAAGTCCCGTAAAGATGCAAAGAAGACTGCTTAAAGTGGAGGGATCTTATCATATTGTAATAGTTGTATTTACTGCAGTAAATACTTTGGATAGTATTTAATATTTTTAACAGATAGTTTTCATAGCTTTAAAGGATATGCAAAGGTGCTTTAAAATGATGTTTTTAATATCTGAAGGAAAGAGGATCATGCATGTAGTTTGTGTAGAAACTGTTGCTTTCAAATGCCTCTAATTATAAAACAATATTTTTTAATAATCCTAATGTTTGAGGATGGGAAGTTTATCTATTAAGCAGCTTGATTATCTTGGAATAGGAGCTAATGGCATAAATCCTCTTCTGGTACCTGAAGGACAAAAGTATAATTGAGGAACAGTCTGCAGTGGTGGCTGCAAGCCATGTCAGTGCTGGTTGGTCCTAGACCAGCTGTATGGTGATCTACTTTCCAGTTTCAACACGGTAGCCTCAGGCTGCTCTTGCTTGTACCAGTTTCCCAAATCCCCAGCACTGCTGCTGTGATTGCTGAGAGAACAGTGAGACACATGGGAGGCATGGAGGGGGGAAAGGTGCCCTCATCAGAAGAGCCCGCATTCTGGAAACTGCCACCAAGACCTGTGCAGAGGAGCAAAATCAACTATTGAATTAGACTGGCTTAGATTTTACAGGTTTTTCATTTTGCCACTACAGGCTTTTGGTATGAATTTTTCCTTACATTGTTGTGCTTTGTTTCTGTTCGCAGTGAAGTTGTACTAACTAATATTGATAATGGTGTTTTCATATAACATTCCCTTGTGATGGGAAAGCTGGGATATAAATAGTTTTCAATCGCTATTTGGATATCTTATATATGAAATATTTTAAAAATACTGCTGTGATATAATTTGAAAAAAAATAGAAAAGAAAGTATCATTTTCCTTCTCTGAACCCTTCTCTTTTTTTCTTCTTTTTTCTTTTTAATATTACAATCATCCATTAAATTAGTACCCTGCATTTTTTGCAATAAGAAGTGAAATGACTGTTCTGTCTTTAAAGAGGATGGGCACAGCAAAATCTTCATGCACCTGAGAATATATCAAGATGTTAGTGGAGGTCTTGGAACAGGGCTTGTATGTAGGCTATATGTAGATAGGAGATGCTTAATACAGTATAGAGGAATTTCTGTACTGCTTTTATGAATCAAGTTTGTATTAGAAATGGCTGAGTCATTTCTGCATAAATGGCAATTTTTCAAATGCAAATGTTTCAGAAAGATCTATCAATATTAAACAGGGCCTTTTACTGGAGCAGGGGAACATCAGGGTAGTGGAGAGAACTGCCAGGAGCCAACAGTGCCAGCAGTGCTCTCATGGGACAGTACAGATTAAAGTGTTTATCATTTACATAGATGAAGGGATCGAGTGTACCTTCAGCATGTTTGCAGATCACATCAAGCTAGGTAATACAGTTGATACACCTGAAGGAAGGGATGCTATCTAGAAGGACCTGGGCCAGCTCAAGAAATTGTCCCATTGGATTCTCATTAGGTTTAATAACACCAGGTATAAGGTGCTGCATCTGTATCAGCAGAAGGCTGGGTGATGAACAGATCCAGAGCAGCCCTGCCAAGAAGGACTTGGGGTCAGGAGGGGCTGGACATGAGCAGGCAAAGTGCCCTCCCAGCCCAGAAAGCCACTTGTATCCTGGGTTGCATCAAGAGCACTGTGGCCAGCTGCTCAAGGGAGGGGATTCTGCCCCACTGCTCCACTCTGGTGAGACCCCACCTGGAGTGCTGCATCCAGCTCTGGGGCCCCCTCACAGGAAGGACATCGACCTGTTGGAGCAAGTCCAGGGGAGGCCATCACAATGATTAGAGGGATGTAGCACCTCTGCTACAAGCTAAAACTGAGAGAGTTGGGGTTGTTCATCCTGGAGAAGAGAAGGCTCTGGGGACAACTTATTGCAACCTTCCAGTACCTGAAGGGCACCTATAAGACAGGGACAAATTTTTAGCAGGGCCTGTTGTGATAGGGCAAGGCTAATGGTTTTATACTAAAATGTTGTCATACTAAATGCTTTTATCTTGGATATAAAGAAGAAGGTTTTTTACAAAGGTAGTAAAGTACTGGAACATGTTGCCCAAAGAAGTGGTGGATGTCCCATCCCTGAAAACATTCAAGGTCAGGCTGGAGGGGGCCCTGAGCAACCGGTCTTGTTGAAGATCTCTCTGCTCATTGCAAGGAGGTTGGGCTTGATGACCTTTAAAGGTCCCTTCCAATCCAAACTATACTAGGATTCTATGTTATGTTGGGACAGGTCCTAACCATTTAGACATACATCTTTTTTGATGGAATTGTCAATATTTTCCACTGATTTTTGTTTTAATGAATGTCTTAGAAAGATTTTAATTTAATTCTACTCTGTAGTGGAACTAAGTTGGAACTAACCTCCCAGTAGGTGCCACAAAACAGATTCATCTTATTTGAGTTGGTTTTGTTTAGAGAGGACATATAGATAATTTGAAAAATCTTTCAAGTCATTCCAAAGATGCACACCTGTAAAAAAAAATTATATCAGCTTACGTTGCACTTTAGGAAACATGACAATCATATAGTCACACATATTTTAGTTTGTTTGTGATATTAACCAACAGCATCTCTTTACAGAACAAATGTGTTTCCGTAAAAATATTCAGAAAAAAAGATGTTTAGCAAACTTCATAATCTTGCTGGCCGATGCTTTATACATAAAATCATAAAAACTTTTCCATTAATTAAAAGTATATTATGTCATGACATTATAGGCCCAGAAATAACAGCTTCAGCCTTTTAAATACAAGAAATCTGCAGGCCACCAATGGAACCCATAGCTAGTTGTCTCCCTATGTCACATGATAATATGGTCAGAAGGCATAATGTAGGTTATTTTCAGGTATTTTGTGGAGTAATATTACAGATAAATAATATCAATTTATAAGGGGAAGGATATGGAAAGTACCTCCAGTAGCATTTCTAAAAATCCCCTTAAATATGTTTCCTCACTCCATAATATATGTGACATCTCTCAGCAACATATGTACTGCTGGGGTGTGAGAATTTTGCATACATAAGTTTTCTCTCAATTATTGGACTGATTCATGGTTTGCCACCTACATGTATATAACTGTCCAAAATCCTGATGATATTACTTTTACATGTCATCAGATAATTTTATATTGAACTATGAAGTCCTTAATCACTTAAAAAAAAAATCCCCAACTGTGATGTATAAATATATATATATATCTATGCACATGTTTCCTCTCTTGGTTTAGGCTTTAATTTTGTCCCTTGATAGTCACTGCATGAACATCTGTCAGTAAAAGTTCTGCTCCAGATCACACAGAACATAATGTAAAATGTGAAACTTCCACAATGGAATTGAACAATTTGTATGAGGATTAGTACTCATCTAAATCTGAACAGTAGTCTTAATCACATTTCAAACAAAATCATCCATAGTATGAGAAAAAGGGTTAATGACAAACTTCACTGAAAACAGCATGGACAAACATGGTTCGTGATATAATTTCATTTTTAAAAGCTAGTTTTATGGACTACAATCAACTGAATCAATTATTCTTGTAAATATAGAGAAAATAACTATCTTTCCAACAGGAAGCAGCTGCATTTTTCCAATACTAATAAAATTTGAATTAATACTAAAAGAAAAAAACGAAGGGAGTAAGTGGATTATAGGCATTATTTGTTCCAAATGACATAAAAATTCTACCACAGACTCCACACTAAGTAATTTTGGTTAAATGATACTTCAGCTTTAACTATGATTTCTAAGCCCTTAGTCATATTTACTGTAAACTCTTCTCTGTGGAATTGGTAATCACTCTCATGAACAAAAGAAAGAGGTAAAACTCAACATGAATTAAAAGCTTTTAGTTTAAAATTTGATTAATTAGATCTCTGCTCTGTCCTTCACAGATTTCTTTCATGACATGATGGCCAGTAGGGACCACAATAATCAGTTGGTCTGACCTCTGTCTGCAGTCATTTGCTCAGGACTTGGATTAAAGAATATTTTATAGGAAGACATGTAATCATTTCTTGCAGACCCAAAGTTGTGATGAATTTACAGCCTCCTGATAAGCTGATCCAACTTTTACCTACCTTCACAGCTAAGAAAAATCACATGTCATTTTAGGGCTCAAAGTTGTTTTTTTCTTCCCTTATCTTCAGTTCCAGCTACTGGATTTTTCCAATGGCTTTGTCTGCGAGACATTATGTGAACAAAATCGTTGTTCATACAACTCGTGTCCACGTTGTAAATTGTGTCTTTTGTGACCTGAATTATTTGTGACCCCCTTTGTACACTCTGCACTTTCCACACTGTTGCTTAAATGGCTCTTCTGTCAAGAGTCAGAAACAGGATTCTAGCAATGGTTTTAGCACTGCTGTGTTCAGAGACAAAGTGCCTTTCCAGCTTATTCTTGCACTACCCTTGGAGCATATGCAAGCATTTTACTAAGTGCTGTGGCCAGAACATTGAAACAGGCCAGTGAAGGACATGGATTTTTCTCATGAGTACTTCAACAGGTCTCTCACCTGTGAGAACAGCTGGCCTTCTTTGTATCCAAACACTAACCAGCACTTGCTTGAATTAGAGTACACTTTGCTGGACAGTGTTTTTGTCCCTAATCTCATAATTTACTGCCTCACCCATCTTGGTGGCATCTTTATTCTACAGTTGAGCTACATCTTCTATGGGTCCTTGACAAAAACATCCAATAACATTGAAACAAACTCTTCTAGAAGATTTCAGGAGACACTGTGAATGCTGGATCTAGGACTAAGTATGAGGTAAAACTCATTAATATCATAATTTCATTAAGATCTTAATATGCATTCCTGAGTGGAGATTAACTTTTCACCTCTCCATTGGCTTTCGCTGTACATTTTTTTCATTCTTGTCAGCATTTGTAGAAGTTTTTGAAACAATAAAACACTTAAAATCAGTGGTGGTTAAACCTGTCCAGAACCTGAAAGGGCCTGTTAGTGGCCAAACAATGTGATCAAAATGCAGATGGGTGTACTTTGTCTGTGATACCATGAAGAAATATGAGAACTGGGCAAGGCATTTTCACAAACCATCATACACAAACGTGGAGGAAGAGGATGAAACTATAAGAGCAGCTGAAAACTCAAAGAATAGAGAATTCAGTTTGTTGGGATGTTTTGTAAAATTAAATAGTGAGTGGGGTAAGGAGAGTCACTGAATACAAACAGAAGTACCAACTGCTGTGAGGGTGGGCAGAGCACTGAGACTGCCTAATTAGGACAGTAGTAATCCCCCAATCCTGTGGGAAAGTCAAAAGGATACAAAGATCATTGCAACTTTTTGGAGCACACTACTGTTGACCTTCAGACCCTTGCTATGTCAACATGCACATTTTACAAATAGCTGTGCAACAATCAATCAGACTAATGTTGTTTTCTCAGGATGTTGGTTCTTCACATTGCAGGTCTTACCAGTAACCAGGCAAAATCTCTCATGAGGTGAAGACTGCAAAATACTGCTGTGAGAAGGGGCACTGACTTATTCACCAGCCAGAGGAAACAGGTGCATGATGAACGGTGCACAAAAAAATAGTGAGCAAGGATCTAATTAACTTGAATGGAATGGTTGGTGGAATACCTCTTCAGTCTGTTTTGTAAGGTGTGGTTTTGGCAATCCTTGGTATGCACTACATAGGCTAAATCCCTCCTCTCTTTCTAGTGCTTTGTACTACACCAATTGACCTAAGGGCAGGGTTTAAACATAATGCTGTCCTTGAGGTAAGGACTTTGCAACCAGAAATGTGGATATTAGATTTTCCTCCCCTTTGGAGTAGATTTACCACCAACTCAGAAGCCCGTGACGCAGTTTCCTCCTGTACCTCTAATGACACAGATGCCTAAAGTTCTTAGCCTGAAAACCTGAATTTACCTCTGCTTCTTTCTCCATGTAGGATGAATGATTCATTTTGTTCCATGACGCTGCTTCCAACTGCAAAACTGTTACATAAAGGCATTCAGGCCCTCTGCTTTTCATTTAGCTTTGGTAATTTCCTGTGCTTTATTACCAAGACCTAGCTGGAGTGAAGTTCAGGATGATTTTGAATCAGGTGTCAGCAATCCACACAGAGGGGTTTTTTTTATATTTGTGCTATTTTTCTTTTAATGTATACTTTCTGGTATTTAAAATTCATCCCACTTCAAAATGCAATATTTTTAAGCTAAATACTGCTTTATCTTGTCCATGATCATTTTATATCAACATGGCATTTACCCAGTCCCAGTTCAAGAAGACAGTTGTCTTCAGGAGGGAACTCAGGAATCTGTGTGTATCACAAGACCAGCAGTGGGAAGAATATACATATATTTAACTAATGAATTGGGATGGCCTGCACTGGGAATAGTTTATTCTCCCAAATAACTCAATTAATTCTATTTATTCTTGCCTATTTTTTAAAATCAGAAATCTATATATCTCTTTTAATTGTGAAGGTACTTTTAGTCCTAATTTTTCTCTTGGGTCTCAATATTTTTTATTTCTGTTTGTGAGTTTTATGCTCATCTATAGATTCAAAGGTAATTAAATATGCATCCTCTGACTAGACAGGCCCCACACATGGGAAGCATCTGTTCAACACAGTCAGTCTTCAGTGATATGTGGACTGACCTGTATAGGGATGGGTAATGAAGAGATGAGAACTTCTGCTTCCTCACCCAGGTTTCCTTTCTGTATGATAGACTGGGATGCTGCTTTGCTCCTAACATAATGATTATCGATTCCGAAAAAAAGTGATTTCCAGTAGGTGAAACTTTCCAGTTTATTAGCATTATTTTGACTTTGAAAAACTGATAATTAGTATGTGCCTAAATGGCATACCTGAGGCTTTCTACTATTAGCTCTGAAACAGGAGGAAAAGAGCCAGGAGTAATGAAACACTTTTAAATTTAGTTTGGGAAGTATTATTAATATGCTTTATATAAAACCACTATTTCAGTTCACTGTAAGCTATTATTGAAACATATTAAAGGCAATCATCACAGTCTTGTAGACATCATACTATTCTCTGTCAGCATGTTATTAAATAGCATCATATATATGACAAATGTGTTCTCTAAGCATTTAAATGCTTTGTTTTGTTTGAGGAGGAGGGGAAATGCAGCAAAACAGCACTATTGGGCCATATTTTTAGCTGCTGCAAATTAAAAAAGCTCCACTGGGAGTAGTGCCAGGAATTTAAAATTATTGTTGAACTTTACAGTAGAATCAGCTACTGTGGCACTTCAATTATACGGAGGGCTAGGGTGTAGGAAATATTTGAAAGAAAACACAATAGATTATCCGTGGATAAGCTCTGCTTCCATGCCAGGTGAGATGAATAAAATATTCCAAGCTGCAAAATATTGAATGTATGTAACATGTTTCAGTACTGGCATTATAAATATTCTGTAAAGGAAAAACTGATGCATACAAACCTCATGACTTTCTAATACAGTATAATTCCCTGCATGCAGACTTTGAAAGAATAGCTAAAAACCCTGTTTTCATAATCAACATGGGGATTCACATATTCTTTAATGAAATCCCTGCTAAATAAGCCATATGGTCATAGCACTGTGGCTTGAAGCAAGAGAAAGAGTATTATTCTGAATCAAAAATCAGATAAGAGGCATAAGATGAAACAATTACCATTTTTTTTCAGATGGCAAAATGAGATAGCAACACTTGTGTTCTAAAATTACATAATATTAGAACACCCCAACACCCACTCTCCACCCCCCTGCCCCCAGTTAAGAGCCATAATATTTTTTAAATGCTAAGAAATTAAATGCAATATATGTGTAAAGAAAAGTACTTAAGTATTCTCACAGTGTGGCTGAATGTTTAATTAACTGGGTAAGCACTGAAAAAAGCATTTGACATCATGAAGGACAGGTCAGTGGAGTAATTGTAATCCAGTGTGAAGTCCTAAGAATACTGGTGGAACAGAGTAGAAAACACAAATAAAGTAATTTAATAATGTGTAAATCAATCTTTCCTGGAATGCTGCGTTCAGTTCTGCTCAGCTTGTCTTATTAGAGTTATAAACAGGAAGAAGAAGGGTTCAAAACTGGGTCATTGACACCACAAGCACGAGTGGAACTCATCACTACCAGTCATCATTAAAGTTAAGACAAAAAAAAAGGGAAAAAAAAAAAAGAAAAGGATTTATCTTACAGGAAATGATTGATGAAAACATCAGCATTTATAACTATCAAGGCACATCACATCTCTCACAGACAGGAAGACCAAGTAAGGAATTAGCAGGACCAACAAGGGTTCTTTTTAAAAATTATAAGTAATTTCCCCCAGCTGCTAACATTGCATTGGCTGCCTCACCAGCTGGCTGGACAAGCCCCATCTGTGTAAACCAGGAATGGGAATTGGGGCCTTGGTAACAATATCCAGTTCTGTGTGTGAATCTCAAAATGATGGAAGTTATTAAGGACAATGAAACTGAAGTGCCAAAGTATTTCCTTAGTTTGTAAAGGGCAGGACTCAGGAAAAAACATATGGAGGGTGATGCCCATTAAATAGCCTAGAATTAAACTACAGGGGTCTTAGTACAAGATTAATTGTTGGATTCAATGATCTTTGAGGTCTTTTCCAACCTAAACCATTCTATGATTCTATGAAAATCATAATCCTGAAAGAAGAAAGAAAGCCTACAGCCCATTACTTATTTCAACTGCTGGCAGCCTGGTGAACAAAATTCACTTCTATGAGAAACTACTCTCAGACACTACTGGAAGTAGAATTCCAGTAATGAAACACAAATTTTTAATATTAATTTCCACCCCAAAGTATGGCCTTAGGGTTCTGGTTTTAGCCCTTTGGAGAGTAGAAGTGAAATGAGCCATTTCCTCATTTAAGATGTAACATAATGTGCATCTTCTGCTAGTTTCTTTTACCATGCAATTATTTCTTCCTTGGTAAGATTCAATTAATTGGTGAGATAATGAAATAGCTATTCGCCAAGAATTGTTATGTAACTTACATTAACTTGTCTTAATACAATGGGAGATACCAATGTTAGAAATATTTTAATTTTTTGTTGTTCTCAGCTCTTTTGCACATTCATTTTACACACTAAATATTCAGTTTTGTAAAAAACTTACAACCTATTGCATTTAATGTTTTAGCAGCACATAACTTTCCTGAGTTGTTCAGTGAATGCTTGTTTTGTTCTTATTAATTACAAATGTGTATGTAATGATACACTGGTTTGATATCATTATGTTACACAGGCTCTCTAAAGCTATTGCCTAAGGATTGTAATACAATCTGCTGAACCCTGGGCAGATTTACAGAAAGCTCTACATTATCCTGTAGTTCATGCATCACTGAGTGTTTTCCTTTCCTAATTAGAGACCAGCTTATTGCACTATTTATAATTACTTAATATGCTGAGCATTTATGTGAAGAGGGGTTAAATAGAGATTTAGCAAAAAGCACAAAGAAGAGACAATATTTAATTAGCAAAGCAATAAGCTTCAGGATACTGGGATCTTCAGAACTTGCTTTTTATTAGTTTGTTCTTTTGAGACCACTTTCTCCAAGTGGAAAACACACTAACATAGTCATAAAACCCCCTTTAAGTCTTACATAGAAAACATTGACACAAAATCTTAATCTGAATAAATGTGTTGAAACAGGTAACATTAATTCAAGGCACATATTATGCTCCTCTTAAGAAACAGGAGTAATTTTTCCATATTAAAATCTAAATTCTGTTAAAATACAGGACTATTGGGAGGTGTTTTGGTGGCAGATATACTCCCCAGATTTCTTTACAACAATTTGTGTGAATGTAATGCAGTTATTTATTCATACTGAAATATGGAGGAAAAAACCTGCAAAAAATACATTTAGCACTATGAGATCAGATGTGCTCCTGCTACTTTCCTGTGGAGCAAAACTACTTCTAACCCAGTCCGGATCAGAGCTGAGCACTTCAGCTTTCTCTGCTTTTATATCTTCTTGCCTCCAATAGATTTCATATTGCAGAGAACAGAGCAACTCACATTGTCTCAAAAAGCCCAGTTGCTTGAATGATTTCTTCTCTAGAAAATTTGAACTAAACTATTAATGTTACGATTATGCAAGTAGTTGCTTCCTTGCTCTCTGATGCAGTCTTATCTGGATGATGTAGGTTAAAAAAAAAAAAAAAAAGAAGTTAAAAAAAAAAGGTGCTTAAATGTAGTGTCTCCCCTAACCCAAGTCACAGTGACAACCAGGTTACGGTGCAATTGTCTGTGATTTTATGCCACCAGATCAGAGCTGAGAATCTATGAGTATGTTAGAGAAGGGATCTTCTGAAGTCCTTGATCAATTGAAGTCAGCTCAACACATATTAATACAGTCCTAGCAAAGGAAAATGTTTCTGTTTTGTTCTGTTTTCATAATATTTTAACTTTCCTGGGCTCATCATGTCTGCAAAGTAAATCAGAGGATGAAAACTGTTTTGCATAAAATCTGATCTGATAGTATCTTGGGAGGGACAGAACAAGTTTTACACTCAAAGGCAGAAATACAGTATATAAATAAAGATAGGAAATTTTAAATTCTAGCAAAAGAAAGAAGAAGGTCTTTTGGAACAGCTAAGGCAACAAACACGAAGCACTTCAAAACATATAAGCAATAAAAAGCATAGCTCATCATTTGTCAGCACATTTTTGGAGTGCTTTCAAACATCCCTCTTTAACATTGCCCAACCTATACCATTTACACAAAGCCCAAATATATAGAAATGTACAACCATGAAACTAGGGGCTGCACTCTCCTATATGTCATGGCTAATCTGTGCTACAACTTTCCAAAGATGAGAGAGGTGGGACTTAGGGGAAGCGCCTCTAGATGAAAGAACATTGGGATTTTGTAGTCTCTCTCTTCATGTTGATCCAGTACAGTCCCATTTGCTTCCCAAGAGCATACTATACACTGAGACATAAACACACAGCAGTAGAGGACTGCTTACATATCAATTGTGCATTGATGGTGTAAAGGAGTGGCAGAGGAGGAAACCTTTATTCAGAAAAGGCACGAATACTCTAGAAGCAGAAATGCAGCTGTAGCAGCATATGCAGTGTATTTACTTTGAAAAATGGATAGATAAGTCTCTAAGGATCTTTAAGCAGTAGTGGGCAGACTGTGAATTCATGTCTTTAACTTCAAAGACAAAGTTAGACTTCCATCTAATCAACATATTTCCTAGTACAATCCAGTCCAATCTATATTGAATATTTCTAGACTACCATATCCATATGTTTTCCACTGTGGAAAACATTCATATACTTTGGCCTAATTCAGTGTACTGGAACAGTGGATTTCATTCAAACTTTCTAATGCACATTAAGTTAAACAAATATACAAAATCTTCAGTTACTTGCTACCAACACAGTTCTGTTGCGAAATAAAATTAGGGGACAAAGCCAAAACCAGTTGGATATATCAGTGCTGTGGACTGATGGGGGCTGTTGGAAGGACACACAGCAGGGAGGACACAAGGGACTCTCACACTCAGGCTGCAAGTTTCCAGATGTCTCAACTGCTGGGCTTTCAAGAAGTATGAAAGAAAGGTCCAGCATACACTGGCTGGCACAGGTAGCACTGCAGGAATTCACTGAAGTATGCTTTCGAAATAAAGGATTGTATCTGCGAGATTTAGAATAATGTTTAGATAAAGGGAACAGAAGCCCTGAACTGCTTTATATTGCTCTTCTCTTCAATAAGGTGGGTTCTTATTGATACTTTAATTTGCATTTGCCATTCTATAGTGTATGTATTGTACAGGTGCTTTAAAAGACTGGTGAAAATTGTTGTATAAAGGAAAACTGTTGTACAAGATATGCCAATGTTTCTGGGCTAATCGCTGCTCTTAATTTTTATATCACACAAGACTGTAATGTTTCACAAGGGTAACAGAGATCAACATACAGTTTCTTTGCTTCATGCTGCAGAAAATGCTCATGTTAGAAAACCAATGGTTTATTTCATATATTGTAAATATCGCAGTGATCATATGAATACTTCCTTTGACACAAAGGATTTTCCTTAATGAAGGATGATTTGTTTGGTGTGTTAGTTTTGTCATCCAAATTGATCTCCTGTGAAACATTATGTATCTTCCTGAACATGCTGAGAAATGTTCTGCCAGGCTATTATTTTAAAAACCTAGTGTCCTTTCTAAAAAACACATTTCTTTCTTAAAAGACAAACAATGGAAGGTTAAACTTATCCTAAAGGTAAAATAAGGTGACAGCTGTTCAGCATCATCAAATAATTTATCCTGGAAATAGAATACTGACAGGCTGAGCTAATCAAAGGGTTTGGGTGACTGATCATTGGCTGTCATGCCATGGGACTCTATTGACTGTCCAGAACTTGTTGATCCCTTCTGCCTCCCCTGCATTACTGTAGCCATCAAAGAATGCACATCAGGAGCTGATGCTACAGTTCTAACTGGAAACAGGGCAAGTATTTCTGAAATACTGATTAGTATCTTTAAATCTAAGCCCTTCCTCAAGCTGACAAAAACTTTCTAAGCCTGGTAAACTGCTTGGAACAAAGTTTCTTTGGTTTCCCAAAGAACTACCAGAAAGTCACGTGGTCTTGATGTGCTTGTAAAATAACAACAATTGTAAAAAAATCTTCCTTTTGCATTTTTGGGGAGTTTTTTGTTTTGGTTTGGTTTGGGGTTTTTTGTTTGGTTTTGTTTGGTTTTGTTTTGTTTTCCTCCTAATCCTGTCTTGGTTACATATTTGTACTAAATGGAATAGCATTTGTAATTTAGGCTATATGTGATCTATACAGCTATATTTTCCCTAAAAGGGACTGTCTATTATCAGTAATTATTGTTATACTGTATTGCTCCCCTGGTGGTTTCAATGCCAACTTGTGTTTTGCCTTTACTTCCAAAGACCTTCATTTGCTAGCAGTCCCTGACTGCCACAAATCTTTCTCCTGTCCTGCTTCATGAGGATCTTATAGCTTTGCTTCCTTTTCTTGACATGAACTGCAATCAGTTCACCTTTTATACAGTCTCTTCAAGTTATTGAAGTAGCAACCAATCAAGTGCTGTACAAGTCATGAAGTAATTAAAATCTGTAAGAAAGATATCATTGTGGTCAATGGCAGCAATGGGGAAAGAAATAACTAACCATATTCAATTAGAACCAAAAAGAATTCCCTAAAAAAGCTCCCACACTCTCAGAGAAACCAGATGGTTCAGGACTTACACAGTGTATAGATGTCTTGTTATCTGAATATTAGAGAATTTATAGAGCTGCTAGAACAAATTCTGCACTCACCACAGCATAAATCTGCAATAATTCTGTTAGCCTTTGTGAATATATGTCACTGCCAGGGAAATCAGAATGACTTTGTTTTCCCTGCTTTATGTGATGAACAACATGATCATCATAAATACAGAGTGTCAGAAACACCAAGTGTTGCATCACAGGGATGAGAATAGATTTCCTTTAATGTTGCTGGGCAGCAATTCAGACAAATAGATGCTCCTGGTGAATACATACTCTAATTTCCAGCTCCTGTGCTTAACACAGCGAATGAAACATTTTTTTCAAACTTGACTTTAATCAGAACAAAAAGAAACCCTGGTCATTTGCTGTCTGCTTTTCTTAGGTTTGCCCTAGGCAGTGTTTAAATGATATCTTGGGAAGCGTGGAGAGAAATAAAGAATTTGGGTTTAAGTTTTTAATTTCTTTTAGCTAAATTTCAGATTTTTGTGGGAATAAACTGTTGCAAACTGAAGATTTATCTAAGTTTAAACAAAAGCAAAATCATAATAAATAGCTGAACAATACGTTAACTCTTGTTCTTTCTTGTCCCTATTCTGGATAGAAAGTGATTTTTTTAAAGGGAAAAAAAAAATCAGTATTTTATATATGTGAACAGAACCCTGGATGCCCTGGTACTAAATACAGCTTAGCCGTGTAGTGGACAGTGTTTACACTGGAAGGCCAGGTTTATTCACCCATGGTTTGCTCACTGGAAGGCTGAGCTCACGTCTGAAGGTCACAAGGATAATCTCCAAGCAGGGAGCATCTTGATATATCCATGTCTGGAAAAGGAGCTGTGAAAAGATTCAGCAAGAAAGGGGGTGGGCAGCATCAGGCCCAAGTTTGTGTCGGTACTACCTAGGCTCGTGGGTCTCCTGTTTCTGAACAATCCTGGCCTAGGAGCAGAGCAGGTCATCTGAGGCTGCGTGTGCTGAAAACAGTACTTTGGTTTACAGCCTGAAGCAGGTCACAGAGCTATTTGGTGCTCAGTCTCACTGCGCTGCTTTTGGAGCACTATGACCTGGTTCAGGGAGAAGCAAGGAAATAAGGAGGGGTGCACCTACTGGGTATTTTTTTTCTTCAATTAAATTAGGATATCACAAAATGTGTAAAAGTTGTTACTACAAAATTAGTCTGGTCTTTGGCTTTGTGTCTGAACGTGCAGGAGCTATGAATCATTAGAAATCAGTTCATAAGCCAATGTAAACTCTTGTTTGATACAGGCTGCATATAATCAGTCCCATGAAGGTGTATCAAGCTCTGAGGGTTGACCAGCAACCTCCCAGAAATGCCTTAATATTAATTAGCAAGACAGCTGATCAGATGTGTTTTGAAAAAGCAAAAAGGTTTTAATTAAGGAGAAAATAACAAACTATACAGAACAAAAGAATAGAAGTTGTGCACAGTGCAGGGAGGTCCCTTGCTCCTGCTAAGACACACCGAAAAAGCGCCGAGAGACTCCCTGCTCTCTCTTAAGTACACAACATTTTAGGAGGGTTTTATGGCAAGCTGCACAATAGAAAATAGCTACATTTCTTGAGGAACAGCTAAAGAGACCAACAGGTGCACTGAGCCAATTATGGTGAGAGAAGCATGGAAGTTTCTGGTTTTTCTTCTTTAAAAGTTCCAGGAGTGAAACTTAAACTCTTTTCCTGGTATGGAAACACCTGCCTGGGTGTGGGGGTGCACTGCAACATTTGTTTACCTAACAGGGAGTTATCCCTTCTAAGAAATGCTTTTAGGGTTAATGACATATTTCTATAAATAATATTCCTAGCAGCCATTATGAATCCAGAAACTAGTCAAGGTCAACCAGTTATAGAAACAGGCATCCTAAAATATTGTGGATGATATCTACCATCAGCCAGGCATGGATTTACAGGACAAATACAGATTTATAGCACTGTATTAGCACAGTGTGAAGCACCAAAACAGCTACACACTGTGGAAGAGGCAGTTCCATAGTTGCCATCCATTTCAGAAAAATCAGGAACTGGAAAGGAGATGCATTGCAGGCAGTGACGATTTACCGAAAGATAGCAGGTAGTGGCAATGGTATTCTGAAAGGCAGACTTCTGCCATGGCAGAGCTGGGGATGGGAAAGTCATAGCACCTAAAGGAGGAAAAATGTCTCCAGATTCTCAGATTTGTCCCTGTCCTTGCCGAGATTCAAGGTTGTTAAAAGTCCCCGGCCCTCTAAAAGTCCTGAGCTGCGTCACAGAAAGAAACGGAGTCCTTCAAGGTCTTGTTTTCAGTTCTCGTGTGTTGTTTATTATCAGGTATCTCAAATTTGCTCCGCACCCAGCCGAGGTCCGGACAGAGGCTGGGACATGACGCGACTGCCCACTGATGGGGCGTTGCTTGGTTCTTATACAGATAATTACATGCCCACTATTTACTATTTTGTACCAATGTGTGATATCTATACTACAAGGGTCATCTCTACCCTAATCCAATAGCCTAAAACTACTTCGTGTGATCACCACNGAAAAAAAAAAAAAGAAAGAAGTAAAATAAAATAAATACAATAATATAAAAGACCACTGACAGAGTCAGAATACAGCCTGACACCCTGTTGGTCAGGGTGTTAGAAACAGTCCAAAAGTAAGCCCTCCTGGAGTGGCAGATGTGGTCCTGTTGGAAATAGAGATGGTCCTGTAGACAAAAGGTCCAGAGATGGGTCCAGTCTTCCTTTGGGAGTCCCGTGGGAACACTGCATGTCTGGTGATACTTGCAGCTCCTTTTTATCTAGGTGGAAACGGTTTGGCCCCTCCTTCTTGGGTACAGCATCTCACAGTGGCATGATGTATCATGTAATTGGTGAGCTTTAATGGCCCATTAACAGAAGATATGCCCCAGGAAGGTGAACAGAGATAAGAAACGATGCCCCACCCAGCTTTAACAGCTGGCTTGTTATCGAATAGGCAGCTACCCCCTCCCTCCTGGAGTTACAACGGATAAAGAAAAAACCACCTCCCCAGCTGGGTTTCAACAGATGGAATAGAATAAACTTTTTTCTTTTTGGTTACATAACCCAAGACAAGGTTCCCGTATGTCTGCCAGGCCAGCCTACATGTTCTTGCCATAGATGACAGGCTCCAATGGAAATCTATGGTTTCTAATCTAAAGCATATTTCTAAAAGCATATGGCTCATTGCTGTTACTGCCAACCATTTGTGTTGATGTCAAGCAAGGCACTACAGTCAAAGGTTCAGCTCCCTGATCTAACATGCCTTTCAGCACTGTAGTACTAAGAGACAAAGTGACTGCTTTTATGTCACTTATCATGGCTGACGCAAAACTAAGATAGTGCTATTTGTGGCATACATAATTTTTTCATAGTAAGAGATTCACACCTTTATTTTTGAAATACAAAGGAACTTCATATTTTTACAGTATTCATAAACAAATTAGAACTAAAGCAGTCAAAAACTGGTTGGTACAAAATTCATACCTTCATGAAGTTCAGAATTGCCATGTACTTCTAGCTTTTACTAAACATGGCTGACTTTTTAATGTGCTGATTTATGTTTGAGATAATCTGCAACTTCAATAACATAACATGAAATTTGTATTTTGAAGTGTAAGATCTTAATTATTCTAATCCTCTTCAAAAGTCTTTTAAAATACAACACCTTTATCCAGTGCCAGAAGTTTGTATGTGCCTTAGCAGCAGAAAATGGACACAATGAGGGGGTGTGCCAGCCAGCGTATGCATGAAATTGATATTAGCTCAAGTCTCTGTTTTAAATAATAGTTATTTCTTTGTTTAACTGAATTCATTTACGGACTTGACAAAAATTCAGAACAATATTGTGAATGAAAATAGATATGTTTATGAAGCAAAAATGTAACAGATCATATTTTCAGGCTGATTCTAGTGGTTATATTATGTATTCAAAATTGGAGTCTTATGTCAAAAATCCACACATATTAAACACATTTGGAGCATTTCTGTTGTACGGAATTTCCGAGGGGGAAATCTTCCTTTAGGCGAAAAAACACAGTACAGACCTATAAGTGTACACACAAGAGGACTACAAACCAGATAAGCTCATTTTGAATAGGACAAGGATCTCACGTTTCACACACTTTTTGTCTCTTAGCAAATTAGTGAAGTGTGTTCTGTTTGCTAGTCAAATCTTGAAAAATTCAGGAAACATATTTTAGAAGAATTGCCTGGATTAAATGTAAGGTTTCAACAAAGCTGGACATGCCTTCAAATATTTCTTTCTTAGGTACTTGACTGTGTTATCTGACATATCATTTAGAGAAATGTTCTTCAGTAACACTAAGTAATAAGGTGACAGAAATGTGATCAGCTATTGGAGTTATATTTGCATGCCTTGAAAAACTGATTGCCATTTTGCATCTCTGTATGAAGAACCCAAATTCTGCTCTGCTGCACATTTCTGCAACAAATTGATCTAAGATGAATTGTGATGATGGTGCTGCAAGCAGGATTCAACTTCTATATGAACATTGGTCTGAAATGGTAATCCAGGTCAACAAATCCATTTCCCTGTACTTACAGGCATCTTCAGAGTTTTGAATGTCCTAAACCCTGTGCTTCCTGCTATAATAGTCCCCAAGTTTTATTTGGGACAAACAACAACTACAACAAATAATTTTTAAAATATATATAATGACCTACAGAAAGTAAGCAGGATGAATAAAAGGTATTGCTAACACTGTAGATTCCAGTATAGGAAGATTTTTAAAAAAAAATTTGCAAAAGGTACCTAGGACAAAGACTGTACCCTTCAATATAAAGGAACACAATAAAACAAGCAGAAAACCTTGTAACAGTTCCACTTGGATTAGGGGAAAAGTTCTTCCTGGTCCTAAATCTGGCTATCAGTTTAACTATAAGCTTACTTCAAATGGCACCAGGAGCATTTCAGCACTGCCTTTGCATCCTGTCTAAACATGTGGCCTATTTCCAGTTGGCTGGTCATTAGAGGAACATAGCAAAAGTCAAACAAAAAAACTCCTATGAGGCAATTTATACATCAGGAGAGAAAAAGAAAAAAATAATTCCTCTTGGCCCAAAGGCAGCCAGTGAATGCCCTGAAGCAGAGAATTATTATATGCCACAAGTACGCAGTGATCCAATTTCCCTTCAAAACTTCTTGGAGACTTGGACCCAAAGATTTACATCTGTCCAACCTTGTGTTTGGTATTTGAAGGCGTAGCCATCAAAACAGCTTTTTGCAAGTATAACTTCTCACTCTGGGAAAAAAAAGAAGAGATGCCTTTATCTCTGTAGAAAAAACAAACAAACAAACAAACAANAAACAAACAAACAAACAAACACTGATCTAAAGCAACATTTCAAAGCCTGAAGTCAACAAAATAAGAACCCCACGCCCAGAACCTGCTGGTAGCTGGTCATCTTGGAAATGTAGTCAAAGTAACTGGGAGCAAAGGTTTCACAGCAGCATACAGAATGCCCTAAGAAAGCGTTGAACAAAAGGTCCATGCCACTCTGCTTCCATATCCCATATTAAGGTTCACTGTTTGGACATGCATTACTCAGGACACCAGAGCACAAGAACCTGTATTAGTAAGATTGGGTATTTGACTGAATTTCTGGGAAGTCTCATTTCATGTTCTAGGCACGGCACTTAAATTCTGTTACATCAGTAGAAAGAAATAAATTTGTGGTGAAGGTAATGAGGATCATAGGAATATAAATATTTGGGGACATAAGAGTTCTAATTTATTTCTGTAGCATCCTAAGCTCTTTTTATCTGATGTATCTTGCTTTTTTTAAGTTATCCATTCCTATTTGACTACATACACTAATCAAATATAGAATCTATGGAAGATGAACCTATTGCTCTCATTTGGACTATTATATTTGTCTGTGTGTGTGTCTCTGTGTGTGCATTTCGGAACAGAAAGAAAAGAACTAATTGTTTTTATTTCTTCTTACCTAGGAAGAAAATATCCATTATTTTTATTAGAGGTAAATTTGTTTTGAAGAATATTGTTTGCGTTGCACTAGTGCTAAAATTCCAGCTGGAGATGGATTCCATGCCTATTTGGCATGCTCAGTACACATCTATCTATAACAAAAAGTTTGCCTGATCCCAAATGCCTGACTCCCCATACCATCTGCACAGTTAGGATAACTGCGGATACAATAGGCTGCAGCAGCATGAAGAAATAGAGACACAGTTTAATCAGCCATAACAGGCATCAACCTGAAAAGAGCCAAAGACTTATCTTGCAGTGCTTACTCAAAGCAAAGAGTTCTGTTATCTATATGTGCCCCTGTTTAGCACTGTGCAGAAGAAAAACCCTTCAGAAAGGTCATTTCCTTTTCTGGCCATCATTTGTTGCCAGTGATTTCTGACGAAAGGAAGACTATTACTAATTTAGTATATACATATTACAAAGAGAATGGTTTACACTGGTGATGATTATTTAATCATGATGATTAAAAGGAAAAAAAATGGAGTCTTCTTGTACAAATAATATTTTGTATTTCAAAAGATGCTAATGAAAATGGCAATAGAAAAGCAAAGGTATTCTAATGGAAAGAAGATGTACAGTCAGATTTACAGGCAAATTAATACAAGTTCAGTTCCACTAGATAGGATTAGATAATACAGGAAAATGGTAATTTTCTTTATATACATTTAACACCATAATCTTGAATACTGCTTAGATTGCTTATAGCTAGAAGTCCCATTCACTGCATAAGATGTGTGAGAGACTTTATGGTACGTTTTTATTCAATTCCTTTTAATGCCAGGTATTGTTGCATCAAGCCAATTTCTAGCAGATGATTTTTATGCTACCAAAATCACAATGATGGAGCAGAAGTGGTCCCTCATGTTGCATTTTTAGGCACTTTGGCATTTGCCAACCCATAGAAAATTGCATAAATTATTATATCTTATGATAGAAATTCTTTCTTGGTAGGAAAAAATAATTTGTTATAATTTACAAACTAATGCACACTTTTAATTTTTGATATGTTGCATTTTTGAAAAACTAGAAAGAATAAAATTGTAACTTCTAAAAAAATGCATCTTTTTCAATATTGTCAATCAAAAGATCTTTCTCCAAATATATACAAATAAGATTTTTTCTTGTGCATTTGATACATAGCTATTGACTCATGAATTATAGCTCTTAAGTACCAAATTGGATAGCTGACACATCACAGAGTGAGAAAATGCCTTCCCTCCCCTCTGAACAACCTTTTCTCAGGGCTTCCTGATTAAAGAAAAGAAAAAGGTTTCATAAATTTTTTTTCCCCTAGGGCTTGGAGGTAGATTTGCATTGAATTCTTGATTTCCTGATTTCACACACCATAATGAGCCACAGCTTTCTCTGGCATTAGTTCCACAGCTGAGGTTGGGTACCTGATATTCCCCTTGTCCTCTTTAGGCTCTCTTGCTGTTCAGCCTGCTTCTTCTGATAGTCCCAACCCATCGAGTCCCACCAGGAATGGATGCCATGGAAATATACTTGGAGCAGTGCTGAGGATATAGCAGAATGAACACGCCGTCAAACTCGGGTATGTCTTTAATTGTAGGAAACATATGTATTACTGTAGGAAAATATAGCTACATATTGCAGCTATATAGTGAAATAGTATATCATCCAGACCTCAGCTTATATGGGTATGTAGCAAATTTAGAACATCACGTAACCAGAAATCCAATGCTTGGATTGCATAATACCCCAGAGTGATGCAGGGGATAGTCTAGGTCCATACGTGGGTGAGGTTTGTCTGAGGACATACATGTGATTACAGAAAGACACTGCTTTCTGGCTATTTTTTTGAAGTTGTAAACAACCTTTTCCAAAATATATAGTTTTGCATATGCATTTAGGAAAGGAAGACATGTGCCATTCATTTGATAAAAAGATGGGCTAATTATCAGGCAGCCAGATGGCAAAATACAAACTATAATTCACAGGCAATCATTCTGCACAGATCAACACCTCCCGTATGGCTCCCACACCCCAACACCAGTTAAAAAAACAGAGCTGCAGAAATGAAATGCTGCAAAGACCTCAAGAAACCATCTAATCCGTCTTCATGCATCCAACAGGAAAATTTTTGGTCGGTGCAGTACAATTTTATTCCACAGAAAGTCTCTATGGACAGAAGGTTTCAGTAGTTAAAATTTCCTTTGTATGCAAAATAGACAATAACAACAAATCTTCCTAAACCACACAGCAAAACCTTGAGGAATTCATTGAAACCTAAACCACAAAAACCTCAGAAGACAGAAGAACCACAACACATCCTGACTGCTGCAGACGTGTTTCTTTATTGTGGTTACAAGTAGAGCATGCACTAGGAATCTTTTATTGCACATGGGATCATGCCATACAAACTGTGCAAACCAAAAAATACATTTCTATAATGTGCAAAAACCCTAGCATCTGACAGACTGTAATATAAGTTTTGCTGTAATGGGCTCACAGAAAGCAATATGATGGACAAGTTATAAGAACCTGAATAGAATATGAACAACATTCACCACATCTCAGAGCCAAGAAAAGCTGGATCTGCGCAGGCAGGGACTCAGCTGCTGTGGGCTGTGTGCGTGTAAAAATGCAGGTGCTTCTGCCTTGCCACAAAAAACAAACCATGAGCTGTCCTGGACACTGGCAGCAAGGAAGGGGACGCAAAACCTAGGAACATTTGTAAATTTATCTCCATTTACTTTAATGGACTGTAATTCCTATGCTCACTCTGGACTCAGACACACGTAAGTCAGAGGTCTTCGTTGTGCAACTCTTGATTTGCACCTGAGAAATGTTGCTGTGGCACCCTATGGTCTGAGGACCAGTTTTGGGTTTGTCTTTTTGCTATAATGCTGGGTGTACAACACACCACCTGCTGACTGCTGAGGACAAATGGAAGAGAATGGCATCTTACTGTGGTTTTCAAATTAATTCCAGATTTCTGCACTAGGTTCTCTAAGAAAAAAAGAGATGGTAAAAACCTTGTTATAAATTCACAATTGTCAGCAGAGAATATATTTGGGGTTGTCTTCTTTGTGCTCAGAAGAGAAAATAAGAAGTCAGAATGTATGTACTTCATTAGTGCTATTTCTGCACAAAACTCCTAATTAACATTCATGGTAGTCTGCTTTAAAGAACTGCTGCTTTTTCTATTTCTACATTTGCTGGTTGGTTGGGTTGAGTTTTTTACCTCCCTGAATAAGAGAAAGCAGGACAGGAATGTTTTGTTTCTTTCCCTTGAAAGCATTTCTGGTGAACACTGACCAGAGCCACTTCTCTGGCACTGGTGAAGGACAAAAGGTCTGGCTTTCAAATAGTGTTGGCTTTTTGGTGCCCTCACAGGTGAACTGTGAGTGATAAAGTCTGCTCTAAAGTTGCCACAGCTCAGCCTTCTGAAACCTCAACAATGCTGGGAGATGTGAAGCCAGAAGGAGAATGGTGAGCACCGGGAGGAATCCTGGACTGCAGACGCCGTCTGCCTGGTTTTGCAAGCTAGTTCGTTTTGCCTGTCACCTTCAGGACTAAATCCAGTGCAGTTACCTGGTCAAATGCCAGGATGCCTGGCCAAATGCCCAATCAAATGCTATATACACTAGAAAATTGCAACTAGATCTTTACCTGGGCAAGTTTATGAGGGTAGGGAAACTATTTTTGGTGTTTAGCCTCAAAATGTATTTACACAACTCCTGTGGCTACCAGTGTGTGCTAGGGATTTTTCTCCTGTTTGGTGCTTTAAAATTTAAATTTCATAGGCACTGTAAATGTAATAGGCATATACCTTTTATTTATATTTGCATTTACAAAGTGGCACTTTTGAAATATTTTGGGATGTAAGTACATAACGGAAAAGCAAAGTATGTCAAAGAACCAAACACATAAAACGTGAGAAATGCATTTTTGCATGCATATATAGTGTAAACAGCAAATTTAACTGTATTTTCTACAAGAACTATTGAATGGCTAGTAGCAGATTTTCTTACATTAACCTGACTACCTGAAACATTGTGAAACAGTAAGGGTTGAAATGTCATTTATTCAGTTGATATACAGCTATCTTTCATATTCAGATTTTGCTGGAATGCTAATGGCAAATTTGAATGTCAGGCTCTTGTTATTAGGCTAGTCCCGAAGGGGTACCTGCATAACAATACATTCCCTCCTCCTCTGTTCCTCCATCTGGAGATGACCTCTGCCTGAGTTCTGCTCTTCCCACAATGCTTTAGATGCTTAAGGAAAGGCTGCTGTAAGTCAAGAGCCTGGGAGAAACAAAAGTGGCTTTGTTGAATGTGAAAGCGCTTAGGAAGCCTGTGAAGTGGGTGCTATATACTTAGTTTCCCTGGAGTTTCATTTTCACAAGATTACAAAACAGTGCATTTCAAATAACAGACCAGACGGGCTGTGTTTCACTGACTGCACAGATTCCCTGCTCAGATGTTCCCAATAGCTCTGCTTTCTAAATGGGAAGGATATAACTGCTCCCACCATGAACCGTCACTGCCTACTTCTACACGTGCTAAATCTTTCTGGGGATTCATATTTTTTGTTGCAACATTTGCATAGTGCTTGACATTTGCAAGGTAATTTCATAATCTTGAGAAATCTATTCAGACAACATACATTTCTAGGCACTTTTTTTCTGCAAGAAGCCCTGTAGTGGGTCAAAGGTTATGTTGGTTTTGCTCTTTTTCAAAATAAAGTGTACCACTCCATGCAGCAACTGCATCAGAATCATGTAGTCAAATTACATAAATATCCCGGATGAGGGTGGTTGCTCCTGGAATTCAATAACTACCTCCGAAATCTTTGATTTATTTCTGAGGCCAACACTGTATTTGGAGTACAAATTAAAAATTTCTGCAGCCTTTGTAAATTATAATTGTAACTACTCAAACTGTGGAAGGCATTTTAAAGTATTGAAACAAAAGGCTTCTCCTTCTTCTGAGCAAGATTGTGTTCTAACTGGAAAAGAAAGCCAGAACACAAAGGAAAATATCCGCCTTGGAGCTGACCACTTTGCTGAGAGTAAAATAGAAAATGTATTCCATAGCACTCTTCTGTAGGGCCATTAGCAAGAACTGATTTTGTAAAATCTTTTCTTTGTATTTACCCCAGATTAAATCTGACCTGCATTACCTTGATAAAGCAAAGTATCCTAAAAGGTTGTGACAAACATGAGTTCAAGACAGGAGACCTTTTGTCCAGAACCCCCATACTCACATCATTTGTAAGCTACAAGCACATGGGACGTGTGCTACAATCAGAGTCATGGCCACAGTAGAGCAAGAGAGGCAGCAGATGGTGACAGATGTGAGGGCCACTACCTCAGGGTGCTCCACAGGTCCAGGGCAAGCTCTGGAATAAGCATCTGGCAGCTGAGATGAACAAAGAGGGCAGTGAGACCAGGGGAAAGAGCTCCAGAGAAAAGAGTGCTGGGGGAATAAAGCAAACATGTCTGGTCTATCATAATATCCTGCTCTTTTCTGAATACAATAAACAGTTTTGTGCATGGCCCTGCAAGGCCTATGTATAACCAGTGCTCAGTTAATTTATCTTATTAAAATAATTTTATCTGGGGAGAGAGAAAAAAAAATCTATGAATGTTTCCTGCTTCTGAAATTCACTTGTACAAACAAAACTTCTAGTATTGCCTTTCATACAATTTCACTTACATCTGTTTCATACTACCCTAATCCCAGTTATTTCAGTCAACATTTTACAACAACACACCTGAGGCCAGAGTGGGTCCCTCACAAGAAACTTGAAGCATCGTGATCTTGGAGGGGATTTTTCATCTTGTGGGATAATTTTTTTAAATGGGCATATTCAGAGCCTAGTTTTTATACACCTTTTAAATGCTGTCTATAAGGGGCCATAAACAGCCTTTGTGGAAATGAAAGTTTGAAATCACTATGTAGAAAGTTTCAAATATTTGTGAGATTCACTATTTATAGACTGATTAGATGTACAACTCTACTAGCAAAAAGGATAGCTCTCTGCATATTATGTGTTGTTCCTATTTATGCTTCTCCTTCTCACAAAGCATGCATTGCATTTAGCCTTTTGTCTAACATGTAGGTGACTGTTCTACAGTCCTAGGGTTTCTCAGTCTGCAGTATTTGAAATTCAACTAATATTAGATTTTGCATATTTGAGTTGGCTGATGATTTTATTGGAATCTTGACTAAGGGGCTCTAAGATAAAATTTTAACCTCTCTAATGCTTGTAGAACTCATAGACAAACACAGTGTATAGTGTGCTCCTTTGTAAGGGAACCTCTTTTCTTTTATTTTTTTGCATTAACAATATGGCCCCCTGTAAAAATTAAAAGCCTGCCCAGAGAAGGTGTTATTCCACTAGCATCACCCCTCCCTCTATCAGTACTTTGTCCTGCTGCTCTTCATTCCCCATCCTAACCTGCATGCTGCAGGGTGGTGGTCATTCTTCTGCTAAAAAAAGGGCTTCTGTGATGCCCAAATGATGTTAAAATGTGGGGAATGTGTATAAATCCACCACAGCAGGCTGTGATGAAGTGAAGACCATTACAAACACCATGCTCCTCCCAGTTGCACATACATTTATAAGCCTCCCCCAGGCACTGCATGACATTGTGAGGACAGAGTGACTGAAATAATGAGTAGCCGCTGTGCAGTAACACGTCATTTTATAGCAGGGAACCTGTGTATGGTAGGCATGGTGCCACACAAGGATTGATTAGAATCAGATGGTACAAAATGCATTGCAGTTTGTACCCTGATGAAATTGCTGGAGTGATCATTAATATGGTAGTCTGGTTCTCCTGAAGCAAATACACCTTCCCCAGGCACTTTTCCGAGTTCTAGATATCAGTTCTGGGATGGAAATGGTCGTATACACTGATATACAGAAATGTAATTTTGTGGTGTACAGCAAAGTACAGAGCTCAGGTGCCTACCAAACTCCAATCAAAACAAGTGTTCCCATGCTCCCTTTGCTGTTCCAGAATTCAGCAAACCTGCACTCAGTTCCTTGTCTCTACTGTACCACTGCAGTATTGTCCATGTGGGTAAAAGCCTAATCCAGTTGCTGTTACTGGCAAAATTCCCACTGACCTGCATAGAAAGAGATTTTAATTCTTAATCTTCATGTTCCTCCTGTATCTGGTAAATAAAGAAGATATTTAATTTCTCCAAGTACATCTGTTTATTTAGACTATATAACCCCTTTGGACAAAGACTCTTGTTAATTTGTGCTATTCTTTAAAATGAATGTCAGTAATAATCTGTGTCATCCCCAGGTCAAGTAACATCAATGTATGAGAGCCCCAAACATCAATATTGTAGGTTTCTAAAAATCAAGCATGCTCGCCAATGGGTAGAAAAGTACAGCTGACAATTTGCTGGTTTGCACCACACCATCTTTCTGCCTGCCCAGAAAGAATAAAGACATTTTCCTGCAGTTCACTGGAAACTTAGAGCACCTCATCTGCCCCAAGCACATTGAACAACTAGACCTTTCTCTATACTCTTACAAAAAGTCTGATTATTGCAGCAGAGCAGATGCTTTATAAAGTAGCCTATTCTCTATTGAGCTAGATTAATATGGTTTAGAATATTAAACTTAGCCTTAGATAATATCAAGCACAATATCTACTCAGTCTCATTTGACATCTCTCTGGGTTACAGTGATATAAATAATACTTAAATAATTACCGTGGGAATTAACTGATATTTAGCAATTTCAATTTTATTACAGCACTTGCCCTTTGAAAGCCAATGATGAAGTGATAGATTCTATAGGAAAAATTGACAGTTTAAAAACTCAACTGTAGTTAATGTTAACAGAAAGATCTATTGAGACAAAAGTGTAATGAAATCTCATAGCAAGTTTACAATTTAAAAAAAATTGTAACTATAGCAACAAACTGAAAGACTTTGTTTTACTTGTTCTATGTGTCAGCAAATTTTTAAATATGTAAATACCAAAAGCATTCTCTTTTTGTCCAAAACTGCTGAAGTTTAAATTTTTGTTGCTCTGCCTTCAGTGAGATAGTCCATTCTACTGGGGTGACCATGTATTTTTGCAGTCTAGTAATATCTCCTTCCAGTGTGATAGATTTTGTCTTACACTGCAGTACAGAATGAATAATTTTCCATCATAACTAGGACTTTTTTCTCACTTCAGGAAAAAAACAAACAAACAAAAACCAAAAAACAAAAGCACAACCCCCCAAAAAACCTAAAAAACCCACAAACCACAAGTGTTTCATTTTCATCCCACCAGCATTTAATTCACGTTGGGGTCTAGTTTTCATTCTAGTTAGTTGTGTAATTCATGCCCATCTGTTTCTCTGCAAGTGAAGTGATAGGTTTTTTTTTTAAATGTTTTCTTCCTTTTGTATATGGCAATAAATCTTAATAATAATATTTTGATGACCGTTTGACTATTTCCACTTGTTACAGAAGACATTTTTTCAAAAAGCACAAAAGAGCTCTCTTAACATCCACAAAGTTCACAGTAGCTGCAGAAATTTTCTTCAGTCACAGTAGAAATGAAAGCAGGAGTGCCAGGTTTATGCTATGCATTCACAGTATAAGGGATGTTCTAGTTTCTAAATGCAAATCCTTTAATATGGTCTCTCAGCTCTAGAAGAAGATAGCAGAATGAGGAACAGAAAAATCATCCCTTAAATTCACATGTCAGAGTTCTGCTCAGATCATGAATAGACAGCAGGAAGTAAAATACACAAAGAAGGAAAAGAAATACTAAAAGAAAAGGGAGATGCAGTTATTCAGCAGTAAAAACAGTGAAATTATCCTTGAGGCTCACTTATAATGGAAAATTAGATTCTTAAGTTTCAGGTGAAAATATGAGGTTGAAATGTTGTAGAACATTTTTATTAGCATATATTTTACTGTTTTGTCATGACTTGTCATAGCTCTCACCTACGCCAAAGGAAAAGACTTCTTCCTGACCTTAGAAGCACTTCTTAGCTTGGGCTCCAGCTGCTGTGCAACAGCAGGATCTCCTTATTTCCTTCCCATGTGTGTAAGACCAGAGCAGCTACCAGATTCAGATGTTTGTGATATTTTTTCCTGTACTGTATTCAAGGGGAAGAAGAAGAGCACAGTGTGTCAGAGACTGACCACCTCCAAGGGATGCTCCTGGAAGGAGAAGATTATCCAGTACACTTTACCCTGAGCTACCCTTGAATACACAACCTAGTCTTTGGCTTTTGTGGCTCCTGTAGCAAATAAGCTTTCTCTTTTCAAGCTTACAGAAAAAATTAGTTGCTTTCATGAGACATTTCAAATAATATCACGCAGTGGTGAATAGCAGTGTTGGCAGCAGATTCACTTTACTATTCTTCCAGAAAAATTAAAAAAAATGTAGGAGGGATCTGCCCTCAGTCCTTGTTTTCATTTGCAAATAAGCCATTGACTCCCTAAATGAATGTTCTCTGTTGCAGGGCTCCTGTAGCAAAGCCAAAGAATCATTCCTAAACAAGTGTGAAGATACAATAGACTTAGTTTTGTCTGTTTTGAGGCACACTCACTTTATTTTTTAGCCTATCTTTCCAAGGATGTGAAGTTACAAAATTACACCCTTTGTTTCTTCTTTTAGTAGTCTGGCAGGCATTTCCCCCACCCTGTCCCAGTCATTTCTCATTATTTTTGGTACTCCCTGACCAATTTCAGCCCCATAAAGCAAATGGCTAGAGATCTCAAACACAGCAAATGTCTACACTGAAATATAGATGCTGATTAAAGAAGACAGACCTTACTGCCACTTCCTCTGAGGTAAGGGCAGGGAGAATTCAACAAATCAGCAGGCATGTCCTGACTGGCCAGTTAGCATCCACATTTTACCAAGTTAAATATACAGGTAAAAGCAGAAAAAATAGCTTGGACTTTGGTGAATGGTGGTGTGGCAAGAGCTATGTTAGCACCAGCAGGCTGGGGAATTGCTGTGGTGTGAAGAGAGGGCACAGGGCTTTGGGAAGAGGCAGCATGCAATGCAGGAGAAGCTAGGAGGATGACAGGTATCCCAGCAGTGAGGCAAAGGACATTAGGCTGCACTGAGTGTGTTGCAGTGAGAGTATTCTAAAGGATATGCTTAATTCACATATACTACACAGACCCATAAGAAACCCAGCTTCACCACTTCCACTGGCTGTGGATTATCTGCATTACTGTACTTACCAGAACTTCAGAAGTGAGAAAGAGTCCATGGTTTGGAAAACCCGACAGAACTCAGACAACTGAGCTTTCAGTATGGGCCTTCCTGCTGCTAAGCAGGCAGGACTGAGAAAACCCAGGAACAACTTCAGGAACAACCCAAACAATGCTGGCTCAAAGGGATCTCAGAAATGTAAAGTGAAACAATAATTTTTTATTTTCCCTGTTCAGACAAGTCAATGCAGGACTACATTGCATACCTTTTATGTTGTGTGACTAAATTTGACCTGTCTCATTGCCTTTCCTTTTTGATTTTGTGACTTGATTCTCTGGTGTCTTAATTTGTGTAACTACATTGCTTCCTAATTTCCATGCATCTGAATCAAGAGTATGGAAGAACACAACAGGAAATGATTTTCCAGTCTTGCAGAATTCTCACTCCTCCCCCACACCTTATCTGACTGAAATTGAAGTTTTTCAAAAACATCAGAGGAAACAAGACAAAATACATCCCTTCATGCTGGAATAGCTCCGTAATGTGGTCATTCATACAGAATCCACATCACCACCTGAACATCCAGAGGAGTGAATTTAGAGGCATTCATATCCAAGCCTATAGAAGTTTATGAATGTTTTATCTTTAATATATAGTGTGTTTATATCAAAATACAAAATACACAAAGATATATGCCTTGATCAGTAGTCTGTATGATGTGTGATACAGAAAAATCAGCAAAACCTGTCTTTCCAGCCCTGTCATCAAGAGCAAGCTTTTTTGATCTTCAGGTTTTAAGGTATACATGTAGAACCTTCAAGTTTGTACGTAGATGTACAAATACAGATTTGTGCATGTACAAAAATTTGATAATATGAGGCTTGCAAGCATGATTACAGAACAGCTCTCAGTGCAGTGAGGTTGGACATCTGTTCACCTCAGCCATCAGTGAAGCCACAGGACTGGGACAAGTCTAGCTGCATGCAGTCGAGGTGCTTTATTTTTTGTATACTGTTTTGTTTTGCCAGTGAAGGTAATCTGCAAGGGCAGATGAATTACAGAATGTGATTGTGATTCCCTCTCTGAACAGGTCCAGTGTTTTAGCAGGCTGTAACAGCCCTTGCTTGGAGTCATAAGCCAAAAGGGAAAGCAGCACAGAACAATTTGAGAGTTATATTCCTGCTGAGTTGTACTGATGGGCAGATAAGCTGTTGCATTATGCTCACGTCCTTTAAAAGATTAAATAATTAAGCAACAGGTGGACATCTCTTTTGTAGAGTTTAAGATCATTAAGCAAAACTACTTGGAAGCATTTCAAGACTTGCAATTATTCTTATTAGATTTAATAGTATCACAGGATGATATGGGCAGGCAGCATCTTTTCTGATTCAGTTTGAGTGATGAGCTCCATGCTGTGTAATTGGAAGTCAAGTCATAGTACCACTAGACATTATTGTTTTCCACACTGATATATTGTCCCTCAGCAGTGTGCATAAATGACATCGTAGTGATTGGAAGCCCTTGTTCTCCCTGCCTTTCAACAAGCCCTCACAACAATTTATTTAAAAGGTAAATAGATCAGTAAAACGAAAAAGCAGTTGAGTGGACATTCCTCACTTCCTTGGTAATGTCATCAGGCAAATACACTGTTATGGCTTTTCTACACAAGGAATAAAAAGACAGGTAATTGTACAGACTACCTATATAAAAGATGACCCCATCACTTTTTTGAAGACAACTCAGACCATAATGAAATAAACACATTTTATCTCCAAAATGATAATATTCTATGCAGTGCCCTAGAAATAATGCTATTATTATATCAAATTAGATGATATAAAAGGAACTTTTTTTCCTACCTGCATTCTGTTCACATTTGGCCAGAACTTGGCTGAGATCCACCTTTATTGCACAGTGAAGGAAGAGCAGTTGTGTCTCCAGTTGTTTGCTCAAACCTCTGTGAACTCCTTTTGGCCATCTGGAAAGCTCAGCCACATGTGAGTGATAGAGGCACATCAGAGTTCTCTCCCTTTAAAAAGATCTAACTCTCATTAAATCTGGAACCCAGATAAGCATAGGAGAGGATGGAAGAGTAAGATTTTGCATGAGCAATGTTCTACTTCATATACCAGTTTATGTACTGACAGGCTGTTTGTGTAGCAGCCGATAATGGTCCCTTCACTGTCTCCAGTACATCCAACTAACAAAGGGTCTTTGCTCTTCTTATTTAAATACCTAATTTTACCCATCACTGAAAGTTGTTGTTATTATTAGGAGACAGTGAAGATGTGTCCCTCAACATATTGGAAAAATTTACTTCAATGGAAATTAATGATGGTTTTCTAGCATTAATTCTTAATTTCATAGTTCCATTACTGAAGAAGTCAAGGTGCTTACACTAGAAAATTAGGCAGAGAGTAAATTGTCCAGGTTAACTCAGAGCAAGTATGGTGCAGCACAGTGCTTGTCTTTTAACTTCTCTGAAACAATTCCTTTGTGTCTGCTAAATCTTCTTATAAAGACATTTTAGTGCACATGCTCTAGGGCTCCAAAGCTATTGGTGGCTATCTCTGACTTTCCAGTTGCTCTCCCTTTCTAGGAGTTCATTCTGATTGGAACCCTGTTTTACAATTAACCTTTACTTATCACTTAAACCAACAAAATAAGAGCAGGTATTTCTGTTCTTCAGTTTTCCCTCAGAGTGAGGACTTCCTAAGTTTAGATCCCTCATCTTTTTCTAAAATATGGTTTCACCTTTATTCAGTCTATTAACTTTCTTCTACATTGTTCTGACTGATCTTCCTCTGAAGCAACCTCTTGAATATCCACCTTGTATTTCTGGTGATTTTATGATCAGCCACATAAGATGATCAAAACTCTTGGAGAAAATATCCATTGTCCTTTTCAGATTTGAAAAATATGTCTTGACAAGTGACCATCTCTTTCATTCAATGATATCACATTTGAGTGGATCACCACAGAAGTTCAGAGAGCAGATATTTTCATTTTCATACAGGATGCAGGATTTTTTCCCATTATGTCATGTGACAGGGAAGCATAGGAGGCTGAGTAGTCCCACATTCAAAGTGGATTTAGGGTTTTGCCCAGATATACACAGAGAAACCACACAAACATCTCCAGAGAATCTCTCAAGGTTTACAATATTTGCTTTGTGACAGTGGAGCTGAAATAAATATAGAACGGTGAGTGACTGTAATTCCAACATGAAAAGCTTTATATTCCTCAGTTCCACCCATGTGTAGTTACAATGTGTAAACATTGGTATGGCATTTTAAGTGATGGGATTCCTTACTACCTTATCAGCAGGGGCATTGGTATCTGCTTTCTTTCTCAGTTGCACTCCTAGACTCTGTGCCTCTCTTCAGCTGATTAGCATTTTGAATTTTGCCACAAGATTATTCTGTTTCTATAGTGATCCGGGCACTACTGGTGTAGGTTCATTTCCTATCAGTCATGGTTTACTTACGTCAGTGAGTACATTATTTTCAACTGCATTTCTTTCATTCCTGCATCATGTAGGTCGTTATATTTTTATGCAGCCAATGTGACCAACAAGTTTCTAAAACAGCCAGAATATTTAGAGCAGTCTGACAAACTATGCTGTGCTCCTGCTTATTAATGTGCCATTATGTTGGGAAAGCAAAGCATAAGTAAACACTAATTCGGAAAATAGATGGAAAAGCAAGACAATTTCAGTACAGCACTCAGCAACAAAAATCTAGGGGATATAGAAGTTAAAAAGTCAGAGCTTGCTAGTTTTACAAAAACACAGGTATAGGATCCTAAAAACTAAACCAGGAGCTTTACAAGAAAAATAAGAGGAAAAAAATAAGGCTAAGAAAGTCTTTAGAAAATCCATCATTGCTGTTTGTCTTTATTTAAGGTCCTAGCTATTATTTTCCCTAACACGTGTATAGCACAGGGCAGATCTCATGTTCTGATCTGCCTTTTAAGTAGGCAGCTGTAAATCAGACAAATGACCTTTTCTAATTCTATGGACTGCAAACACTTCACAATTGTCTACACCATTCTGTCTTTTTAGCCTTCAGTAGGCACTATAATGATTTTTTTGTTCTCTTGGATCTTGGATTATGAGTGTATATAATGAAGGAGGCCTCTGTTTCCAAACAAGGAGGGAATTCAAGAAAAATTTGTCACTGAATGGGACAGCTAGTAAATGAAAACAAAACTTTCCCCAGAAATTATTCACTGTACAAATAATACAAAATGCACTGATATAGCTTAGCTATGACTGAGCATGAAAACACGGATGTTGTTCAGACAGCATATTTAATTACGTGTGATTTCCTCTGCTTTTAAATCATGTTTTCAATAAAAGCGCTGGAATTCTAGATTATCTTGAGTTAAGCCTTTGCAAAGGAAATTAAAGCAAGCAGAAAATGCTTCCATGTCAATGGAAGACAACTAGAAAAAGGTAAAGTTTTGTAATGGTGGTGGGTAAATATGAATGTGAGTGACTTTTTTATGGTTTCTGTGCTCTATTTTTCAGTAACATCAGTGGAGGTGTCTGGGGGGCAGGTAATGAGTTTGCAGGGACAGAAATTGAGGTACAGCTACTGAATGTCATGATTCTTTCACTTCAGTTAATATAAACCTGAAATAAACTTGAAATCTCAGAGAAGGTTATTTAATTTTGAACCTGAGCTTGTCTCTATCCCTGCCACCAATGTCTCATTAAAGGTACAACCATTAGAAACACACTTAAGGACTTTACAAGGCCTCCTCTCAAAGCAACATTTCTGATGAGAAGAAAAATATTTATTTCAGGATTTTCGGGGCAGGTAGGAGTTTTCATTTGCATTTGTGTGCCTCTCAGCTCTTGGAACAAATTATACCTTTCCTGCTCTAATATTGCTGCTTAACTATGCAAGAATGTTTCTTTTTGTTAAATAACAGTTTAACCTTCAGTAAAACTGTTAGAAAAAGTGAACTAGAGGGGACAAGTGGATTAAGCTCTTATTTCCCAGTACCATGGAACACTGAATTGAAATATTTGATAGGGGGGGTGGTTTTTTTTGTTTGTTTTTTTTTTTGTT